>CAJVPT010000066.1:0-46643 GCA_910592055.1 Acaulospora colombiana
TATAGATAAGATATGAAAATTAAATAATAAAATTAAATAATGCGTGCTATGTCAATCACTACTTTGCCCTAATGATTGGATCTACTCTATGAACCAATGAGACACACCTTGCATCACATGTGTTACATGATCTAAAAATAGAACTACAGTAATACAATAGACAAGTATTATAGATAATAATCAAAGAAAAATATAACTAATAATTAAGGCTAACAGTATGCATTGTTGAAAGCAATTGATTTGTACTTATTGTTTATCAGTTATCCATATCTGCAGTAAATGTTGTAGTATGAAGAACTATAATAGAGTGGTGCCTGGTATTGATTTTTGGTAGATTCTTATAATTTGACACCAGTATAGTAATATAATTTTTAGAAAATAATAAAATTATTTATAATTTATTTATAATTGTAGCTATATATAAAACAATTTATTTTACTATATAAACATACCTTTTTTTTTTGAAGGCTGGCTCAGCCTTACTTTATTTGAATTAAATAGAAATATACATATTGTTTATGTTAAAACTATCTATGTTGACCAAACTAGTTTAATAGTGAAAAACTCATTTTGCAGCCTTTGTTATCCTGATGGGATCTAACATTTAAGGCTGGACTAGTACTATATAAAATTGTGAAAATATGTGAGGAGTATGCAATATTTTTTATGTATTATCCTATGTAATTGTTTACTAGGTCGATATATTGACCTTTTATGTGTCTATCCAGTGTATTGAGCTGAATATTTTTCTGTGGAGTGCTGTATCTGACTGTTTTTTTGATTTTCCATGTGATGCCTTGCTATTTTTCAATTTCTGGAATTCTTTACATCTTGGAGTCCAGATATTGTAGAGGTATTCACTGGTTTATTGTCTGATTTCTTTTATGCATTTTTGTTTTAGTTGTGTTTTTGGTACATATCTAGCTATTAAGCAATATGTTTCTTTGAGTATAACTCCTTTGGTGGTGCATTTAAGATATTCAGTATACTTCAGGAAGTTATTTCTTAAATAGTTGTTGATTTGTTCTTCTATATCTTTTCTCTTACTATATTGTCTAGCCTTGTCAATGATTGTATTCCTTATGTATTTTTCTGTTTTCTGTCATTGATCATGACACATAAATGGGTGTGTATTTGTTTTTTTTGGATTTGCAGATTATGTATTTTTCATTTTTATATAGATCAGGAAGTCTTTGATACAGTTTGGCTTTTGTTGGAAGTTCTTCATTCCATAGGCAGATATTAAATTTCCTTTGTTGTTGATCTCTTCTGTTGATTTGTTGTTCACACATTCTGGTTGGTAGCAGAATTAACATTGTTAAAGGCCAATATATATATTTGATAATTCAGTCACTGAATTCAATTTTTGTTCTATTCAAGAGTCTCCATCTAGCTATATATGTTTCCTTTATCAAGTTCTTTGGCCATAGTTTTGATAGGTACTTTGAGCATATTGTTATTCCATTGGCAAAATAGTGTGAATTGTAAGTTTTTTGTGAGATAGGTACAAGTCGCTTTGTGTCTTGGTACTATACCATGATATATATTTATGTTAGCTAATCTGTCTGCTTTTTAATTATATTTATTACCTGTATGGCCTTGACTTTGATAAGATCAATCTTCAGATAGTTGACTATAATAGTATTCTTAAGTGGTTAAAGGATCCTTAAGTTTTTTTGTTTTCTCAAATTGTATATATGATTTGTTCTCATTATTTTTTGGATACTATTGATTGCTACCTAACTGTCTATATAAATATTAGCTATACTATACGAGAGTAGTGTAGTGATTGCTATTAAGATAGCCATCTGTTCTACTCAAGTCAATAAAAAGAAGTTTTTTATTTATCCTTAGAATCGAATTTCTTGGTTCTCCCTGGTTATTATTATCCATTCAAAACCCATGTAATATTGATTGTCATAGCATGACATAGATCTGTCTGTATATATCTCGAAATTTATTTTATCTTATATTTGTCTTATGATTATAGTTTATTCCTCTAAGATAGGATTGTTGTGGTCAGTATTTTTCTAATCTGTTTTTATCTTGTTCTCTACAGGTATTTGTACTTCTATGTTATGATTTATTGGTCTGTGTTCCTGTTCTGCGAGTATAGTAAAATTGAATTTGGTAAGACTCTACTCTAAATATGTTGTCCTCTTTTAGGATATTTGGTCATATTGAGATTTTACTATATTGTACAGAATGGTTATTATGTTTTGTCTACTAGCTGTAAAGATACATATGGAGTTGAATTGATTCTGTTGATTTATATTGTATCTTGTGCAAGGTGCCTGTATGTAGTTTCTATATACTGTTGAGTTGTTGTCTACCTTTTTTTGTTTTCTTTCAATAATTAGCACAGTATTCTTTTTCATTGCTATTCAATGGGACTTTGCTGTTTGTGTGTCTACTGTTGGTATACATTGCTGAAAACAGTTAATTTGCCCTTGTTGTTTGTTGATAATTCATGTTTGCAGTTTGTGTTGTAGTGTGAAAAATCATATTGAAATAGGACCTTGTACTTATTTTTGATAGATTCTTATGATTTGACACCACTGTAACAGTTTCTTTCTATTACTGTTGAGAAGTTGTCCTCTAAAGAAGACATTATGTTTTTTAGGTTGGAGTGAATTCTTCTGTAAAATCTGAATCAATTACTTTTTCAATGGTAGTGTCTATTGTTTTTATGGTCTGAAAGATACCTCCTTGAACTTTGTAAATATAAAACTGTGTGTTCCGAGTATCCAAATTATGTTATATGTAAGGTTTCTCCCTAATTCTAAGAGAAGAGCTTGTATATGGTTATATATCTCTTTAGTTAACTAGAACATATTTTGTATTGTCTATAGTGATAGTATGCTATATCTCCTGTGATATTGTTTTGATTACTCTGGTATACTAGTTATTTGCATGAAACTATATTTGTCTATCCCATATGTACAGTATATTATGTTATATTTATGTTTATTATATAACATGCTATTAGGTATTATATTTGCGAGACTTATCTTATGTTTGAATGTTGTTCCAGTTTGCCCATTAGCTGGTTGCAGTTTTGTCTGTTTAGAACTATATCATTGCATATATATTCTATGCTGAGCATTAGAATATGGTTGATTTTATATTGTGTTTGTTTGTCAGTGATCCTTTTCATTCTGATTAATGTATATGTACTGACTACCTTTTGCTTTATTAAGAATTTTTGATAGGCCTTGTGTCTTGAGCTATCATAGCAGATTTCTAAAATTTTGACTGGTGTATTGGGAGGACATCCTTGTATTTTATGATTGTACATCAGTATTCCTTGTTCCAAGTCTTCCTTTATACCATTGATAATAATCAACTGAGACTTATTCAGGTTGATTTTGATATCATTGATGTGATAGAACTCTTCTGCTATATGGATGATTTTTTGTAGATCTTTTCTATTGTTTGTTGTTCATGTTGTGTCATCCATATATGTATTAACTGCTATATTAATAGTCCTCTTTTTCTATCCTTTTTTAAAATCTGTACATGTTTTTGAGCTGATTGTGTATCCTTTGTGTTGTTGACTAATCATAAATAGTAATGGATCATAGAAGATGTGCCATAACAGAGGTGATATTGTGTTTCCTTGATCTATTCTGTCTCTTATCTGATACTTATCTTTTAGGCCATAGTATATTATGACTGCATCATAGTGATCTTAAAATATATTGAGCAGAACTGTTATTATTGTGTTTGGTACCTTGATTCTTTGAAGGACCAAATGTAATATCTTTAAATTAATAGAGTCATATGCTTTTGACATGTCTTGGCTTAGAATCCAGGCTTGTTGTTTAGTTTCTTTTATATGTTCAATAATACTACTGATTATATGAATTGAATTTTGAGTATTGTTGCCTAAAAGTGTAGACAAGTTTAGTTCCAATAGTATTCCTTTGTGAGTCAAATACTTGGCCAGTCCGTCAGTGATGATTTTGGTGAATATATTCCTTCCTGCATCCAGTAGTGTGATTAGTTTAGTTATGTTCAGATTGTGTGCTCAGTCCTTGGACTTAGGTATTGGATATATATGTCCTTTACTCCATTCCCTGGATATAATGCCTTGTTGAATGATCATATTGAGATCTCTCTTAGTTCTTCTCTTGCTTTGTTCTTCAAATATTTGTATACTAAGTATAGTATCTAGTTGGAACCTGGAGCTGACTTTGAACTGTGTTGTTTGATTGCTTATGTAAGTTCTTCTATTGTAATCTCTTTTAGCATACCTTTGTAATAATGTTGCCTAATATGTGATTTGGGTCTGTATTCGAATTGCCACCTGGGAGTAATTCTAGATTTTAAATGTTTCTATATGATGTCCAGTTATAGAAATATTTCTTTACCTTGGTTTTGATTTCTATAGGTTCTATAACTATTTGTACTTTCTCTCCTTGTTGAAAGATGGGTCTGTCTAATTGTCTTATAGGTCTTTCCAGAATACTATCAATTATGGCACACTTGTCATTGATATACTGCTCTGGTCTTATTAAGTTTCTTCATCCTATTGCATTGTTTTATCTTCTATGCGAGAAGGCCTTATTGACTGTTTTATGTGCCTTTATATTGCTTTGGATCACCTTGAGCCATGCTTTGAGATATATATCAAGGTATTTAGCTTCTAGTTTAGTAAGTATGATTATCAAGTCTGGAACAAATATTTGTATATTTACTGAAATCTAAAGTGGCTGATATGCTTTTTCTTTTTTTTTATCTTTTAGATATTGTCTGATTTATATGAGAAATTTTTATAACTATATTATGAGTAGTATCTCTTTCATGTCTTTGACTTATATCTTTTTCTCCAGTGGGATTTCTTTTTTGAAATAAATTTTTTGACTGCCTTCTGAATGGTATCATTGAACTGATTCTATCTATAGTCTAAAGACTAGTGGCTTGAGCATTCTATTTATATGTTGCACTCGATATGATTGCTAAACTTTTCCCATTGCTATGCTATGGCAAGTTGCCAGTTGTACCTGTGATTGAATTTGTGATATGTTGTCTGTTTAAGTGTGTTAAGGCTTCATACTTCTATTTCTGTCATTATTATGACATGGTCACTTTAAATTGATAGTGTGATATAATCTTGGATGGTGGCTATCCTTGATTGCTATATTGCCTATAGACTTATATATATTTGATTAATACTACTGCTACTTCTCCTCTGTTTCATATATATTCTCTCGTTGTGCGATTATACATTCTATATATATCTTCCAGATTATTAACCAAAAGAATTTTTATTTGTTTTCCTGAGAGGTAGTGTTTTTTGATTATTTTTGTATTACCGTTCTTGTTAATTGTTAAATTGGAAACACTATTCATGTCCTCTGCTACAATTAGGTGCCACCCCTTTTCTATCACTTCTTTGATCTACTTATTGAGAGTATTGAGTACCATTTGTTTTTCTCCTTCCATATCTTGTACCAGAAAGTATACTTCAATTATTCTTATTTTATCTTTGTGGGAAGGCCAGGTTAACTTCTATGAGTCTAACTGCAAGTGTTTTGTAATTGTAAATTCTATATATGATGTCTTTATTGATTATTATATTTAGGCCTTGTCCACTGGTTTATGATTCATTGTGAGTCCATATAGTTTGAAATTTTTTGTGTTGCCAATATTTTGACTGTTGATACGAACTATCTGTCTCTGTATTAACTATAATATTCCAGTTCACTGCAGTGTAAAAGTTAAACCATGTTTTACATTTGCGTGTTTCTACCAAACCTTGAATGTTGAATGTTATGATTTTTCATATTGGTTTGTGTTTTCTATGTATTATTGTGGATACTGTTGTATTGAGTATTATGTTATTTGTATCCAAATTGTGATCTGAATTTGTTACTCAGTTATCTGTTCTTTCTGTTTATTATTCTGATGTATCATAAGAGTTTGTTGTTTGGTTGTTTCTAAAATTGCCTAATTCTTCTTTTGATATAGTTCTTTAATTGTTACCCATTATTTTCTATATAAGGGGGAGAGTGTAATACCTGAGTTGGTAATAAGTACAGTGTTATACATTTTTCCATATGTTTGTTTAGCTTTTTTATAGATGACTGAATGCATTGTTATTGATATAAATATCTTAAGTACTGTTTTGGAATGTTGCGACTGTTGCTGGATTTTCTTCTGTATTGAGGAGGAAAATATCTTTATCCATTTGCTTTATTTAGTCTTTATCATATGTTTCTAAGTTGACTATGCATTCCTCTAAGTCAGTTATGTCTTATGTTATTTTTTGAATTTCTCATCTTATTGTTTTGATAATGGAAAGTACTTCTGTTATTAATGTTTGAGAGGGTTGAGACTGTGTTTCATCTTCTTTTGGTAGTCTTGCTGCTACTGTATAGGAGCCTGGCCTGACCTTCCTTTGGTTGTTGTAAGTAGTTGCTCTCTACTTTATGGTTTCAATACATGCTGACCTTAACCTATTATATAGTTTACCAAATCTGTTAGCTTGTTCTGTGTTGTACTGATTCCAATGTATTATTCTTTTTTTGATTGGACATTGAGTGACTAAGTTTATTGTACTTTTATAGATAGTATAAAGTTTTGTGTCAATTGGTTTCCATTCTGCTTGAGTTTCTTCAAGATAAACATTCTGTGTTGTTGCTACTTTCAGGTCATTTTGGCTTAAAAAATCAATAATTGCAAACTGCTTATACCTATATGATATGTGTCTATAAATGTAGCATGTCTTAGCTCCAGTTTGTTCACAAGTGAGTCTGAGATCGAAGGCTGTAGTGTTGGGTGAAAGGTTTGTTAATTTGACTGTGATACTTTCATGTGCCTTCATTTAGTTTATGTTCCATTGTGCATCAAAAATTCTGACTGAGTCTAATCATGAGAGAATACTCCATTTGGCAATTAAATCTTCTTTTACATATTTGTCTGTATATATGATGACTGTTGATTGCCACATTTGCTGTGTGGACATGTTGATATTTGTGATCTCTTCAAATTTAACAAAAATCTGTTGTATCTCTATGAATTTTATGTCAAGGGAAATGTCACATACTCTGATACTGTTTTCTTTATTTGGACTAGAGAATATGAACACTATGTGTTCAAGATAAGCCCCATCCATTTCAAGTAAGATAGTGTTGCATGCTTCTTCTGTATTATAGTGATACTGAAAATGGCAATGATATGTTCCTCTTCTCCTTTTCCTTCACTACAAGTAAAAAGAATGTCAGTAAGCATGTTCAAGCTCTTTGCAATATGTGCAACCTTCTGGTTGATGATTCTTCTTGGGACTTCTGATGTTTTAATTCCTTTTTTGACTCTTTCTCTTACAAATCTTGTTGTTGGATCAATCAGTGATCTTGGTTTGGATTTACCTACTCTATTGACTGATGTGTTTTTGCATTAGACTTCATGACATTACCTACTGAATTCAGCCTTGTCTGACTATTGTTGCCTGATTCCTCTATTTCTATATCTGAGTCATCTATTCTTGATGCTGTAAATGAGACAAAAGAGTCCTTGCTTTGTTCAGTTTCTTAAATATTTCTATTTTTATTGCTATTATCAGTTTGAATGTCTTGTGTAATCATTTCTTCCACTTTGTCATTTAAGTTGATTGTTTCTGGTTGGTTTTCTTTTCTCTGGTGGTTTCTGTATCTGTGGTTGTAGTCTGACATTCTGGTTGCTTGGTTTTTCTTTCCTAGTATTTTCTGTAAGGGTTTCTTTCTCTTTTTCTTTGTTTTTTGGATTTGACTTTGTTGACTCCATATGGATTTCTTTGAGTAGCCATCTTGTGTTACCTTTCGCCAGGATGTTCTCATTGTAGTTGGGCCTGCCTTGGGTATATGGACTTCTTCAGTCTCTAGGAGAACTCATCTTTCCATTCACTTTTCTTCTTATTTCCTAAAATTGCCTAAAAAGGAAATTTTTTAGAAAAAAAGGATCTGCGGGAAAGAGTTTTTTATTAATAGAATAAAATGGTTATTAGATAACAACTTTTTATGTTTAAAAAAGTTTTCAGATTTTTCAAAATCCCCTCATATATTAAATTTTCTTTTATCAAGTAAACTGGGACCCGGAAAATTTTTGATGATTGTAACTATTTTCAATGATCATTTTATCGAGAGTTGACCGTAATACCATACCTTAATACAAAAAAAATTCACCTTTATAACCATGCAAATTCGAAATCAAGACACAATATATCTTATCTAGCATCAAACAATATCAGATATCAGCACAAAAGAAATGTGTTATAGAGAGTATTTTTAATCAGGACAATACAATTTCCCTTTGTTTTGAAAGATCATTTATAAATCTTTTTCCCAGAAAATATTTTTTATTCAAAGGCTATAGGATATAAGGCATACAGTATATACTACGCATATTACGGATCATCATAGCATCTTTTTAAAAAAATTTTTTTTTTGTAATTCATAAAATAACCGCGAATTTTAGGGTATATTATTCTCACTCAGATCCTTTATTTGTACATATATGGAATAACAATATGGAAGAGATGTCTGCCATACTACCCCGTGTCATGTCAATGTCGCCTTCTTACATCATTCTCATACATTATTTTGTATTTCCTCTAAATCCTTATACACATGACCATATACAGTAATACGTGACTATGTCCCACTATACATGATAATGAATGTAACCAGCGAAGGACAGACAGAACATCGGAAGATGGCCTTTGTAAAAAAGTATTGCATCCGTGTACTCAATTGTCACTCGCCTTACACATATCCTAAATAATATTAATTTGTTATTCGCCTCTGATAATAGATTAATTATACTGCAATTTGATAATTTAGTAATATGAAAATATGCGATAATAATTTTTGATATCGAACCAATAGTCTGATAACGAGCGAGTTCGTCACAGTGTACGTAAAAAGAATTTCACAAAAAGAGTTCGCTGCCCACTTATGCATGCAGTGTTCACTGTGAAGCTTGTGCCTATGTAATTGCATTAATAAACTGTGGACACTGTAGAGGAAAAAATATTTAGTAATAAAAAATATTGTGCCACCTATAATTTTAAAATCACTTTGAACAACGGTGTTTCAATAATTCATTGCAACCTGTAAATTTGAAAAATTTTGATACCGGAACTGATGTAAAATCAAAGTGTTAGAATATAAATACTTTTATTTAAAATATACCGTTAACTGTTCACTTAGGATTTACTTTTCATAAATAAACAATCATGATATACATAATATTTGAAATACATATTATCTTATGATATTGTGTGCAGAATTTCGTGATACAATTACTTGAACCTGTTTAAATTATATTGAATTAAAAGAAAATTTAAATTACGATAATTACGACAAATATATCGAATAGACATAGACAACATAACGACTTATAAGGTAGATGCATTTATAAATCATACACTGTACATTCAATAAAGGGAACAAATATTCTCTCGGCGCCCTTCTTGCGTGTAAACGTCACCGGCATAACAGATCAGGTCTTCGGATAAACAGTGTTGTCATTGGCACTTGTGAATGTTTCAAATATTTGACCAACTCGTGTCAAACATGATCTGTTATGCATATACAGATGTAACCGATACGCGTGTTTAGTTTAAGAAATCATCGCAACAGTATACTTATAGATCTGAGGTACAAATTTTTTAAAAAAAGTTCAGAATAGTTACTCTGACTAATAGTCGGAAAAAAAAAATCTTATTTTGAGTAAAAATTGCTTTTTTCTTAATGCTTATATTCTTTTTTGTTATTTGATTCGTAAATTATCTCATAATGGTTATTTGAGTTTAGAAAGAATGAAATACCGCATGATTATTTGAGTTTAAAAAAAAAAGAAGTAACATATTCTCATATCATAAATATTTTATTAAATAAATAAATAAATTAAAATAAAAATAAACAAATAAACCGATCCTTTATTATAACGATCGATATGAGCAAAAATCTTGACATCCAAATAAAACCATAGTTTCGCTTAATGTATGACACTTATATTCTAATGTATTTGTTAACTGTGTCAACTAGCGATTTGTCGTAGGAATGCATGGTATTAATTTTCGTTTCAGTCATCGACCGATTCTGCTCGTTAAGTTTGAATTTTGAAGTAAATATTTTGTAAATAGAATTTAGATTTCCGGAGATTTGATTCGAACTGTCGTTGTCATTCACAAGTGGATTATTTGGTTGTGTTCCGAAGAAAATTTCGAATATCTTTTGACATCACCATAACCATAATTGCTATAATCGATAGTATATTTTCGCGCGAGTTTACTAACATCGTGATCTGGTCGCATTTCATCATGCAATATTTTATTGCACTCTGCAATTCGATCTTACATATATTTATCCTCGGGAGAACATTTTCCTACATTGAACTCGCCCCGCGAGAGATATCTTTTACTCTTGATCCTATTTGTGTGTCGTACTCAGCTACCATCCTCGCGTGGTAATCTTTTCGAAAGGATATAAAACTATTTTGGTAACGTTTAATTGTACGTCTTGGTCGACTCTGGGAATGATAAGGTCGCAGAGAGGCAAAAAAAGCTTCGAATCATGCTAGTTTCTTTCGTCTCTAGTTAAGACAGAGTTTGTTATTATTGGGTTATTTTTTGGCAATGTTTTAAAATTTGGATTAATCGTGCGAGATCAGTGTTCGGAGAATCAAATTTTTCTGTTGATAAGTAAATTGATGCATCTTTTTCATGAGATCGAGAATGAGGAAAGCATGAATGATTGAATTGTTCCGTTGGTGAGTAAACCGATATATTTTTTCACGAGATGAAGAATTAGGAATGTGCGAGGGATTGGGTTATTCCGCTAGCAAGTAATTGATGTATCTTTTTAATGGGATCGAGAATGAGAAGAGTGAGAGGGATTAAATTGTTCCGTCGACGATTAAATTGTTGCATCTTATTCATGAGATTGAGAATGAGAAGAGACGAGGGATTGAATTGTACCGTTGGTAAGAAAATTGATGCTTCTTTTTCATGAGAACGATAATGAGGAACGTGCAAGAGTTTAAATTGTACCGTTGGCGTGTGAATTGATGCTTCTTTTTCACTATATCGAGAATGAGAAGCGTTCGAGTGATTGAATTCTTCTGATCTACGAGATGAATTAACCAATTCATTATCAAAATTCAATTATTTTCTGTCCGCAGCGCATGTATCACGCATGTGTACCTAATTTTTGTCCATTAAACCTCTATTAAGTAATCCAAGGAGATACTATTTTGCATACTGGGAGGATACTAAATAGCATTGATAACGGCGACCGGTAAACAAGAAAACGAGGAATAAAACATAATAATAATGAATTAAGGTATACTGTACGTATGTCTTTTATTTTTAGAGGAGAAATTCGAATTTCCGAAATTGTGTCGAAGAGGTACATAGTATAAGCATTTGGAGCGATCGTAAGATACAGTAGATCTATTGAAATACTTCAATAGAAATTAATGACGATTATTATTAGCCCGATATATGTTTGAAATACTTTGTTTAGTAAAGGAAATAGAGGCTATTAAAGACGAGCGTCCGAAACTCACGTATCCTCCCCTTCCACGATTAGATATTGATTGAATCATTGATTTCCGTTAATGACGTTAAATTAGCATATTTTATTTCCGAAAAATTATTTCATAATGACTATTCCCACGAGTCTGTTAGTAAGAAGAAATCAATTTATTCTATGTCCAAATATTTGACAATGAAATGCGAAGACTGTTATCATAACGACATCTAACGATTTCACAAACCTTATTCCGAAGCTATCATCTACAGGGAAAACCTAATCAATTTATATCCTAGAAGAAATTCTTAAAGCGACATATGTGATGATTTGATGCTCATTCTTGTTTCATTCGATCGCTTACAGTCGGTTACAGCAAATGAATCTTAAAATGATGTAGGTTCCAAAGTTACAAAATAATTTCCCGCATAATTAAAGAGTTCAAAATAAGTCAATCATTTACGTATATCCGGATAACTTCATTAAAAGAATATTACGTACCTAAACTGACTGTAATCCAAATTTAGTGAATATTGAGTAATATTTCTAATACGATGTAAGCTGAAGGGTAAAAATATATATCCAGTTATAATTGTTCGTCAACCATTAGACAAGGTAAATGTTTTCTTTCACTTTAAACTGAATAATAACAATAACATAAATAATAAAATAAAATAAAGCGACGTGACAAATTGTTTTCTCGATACATGAGGCATCGTGCATCGAAAAGAAACCAATTTATTATAACAATGGATTATTAAGTAGTGAAATTATATTTAATACGCACTCGTCGCTATTTCGCGAACACGAAGAACACGTCATAATCAGTATTGATTCGTTTTTGTTAGATTTTTTTTTTTTCTTTTTAAACTTTCGTGGATTTTTTAGACCTGACAAGAGGTGCAATAAAGTACGGTAGCCTAAATACATAAACCATCAGAACTTTCTATTGGATGTGACTACAGCAAAACAAAAAAATGAATACATAAACCATCAGAACTTTCTATTGGATGTGACTACAGCAAAACAAAAAAATGACCCGACACAATTTTTGACATGATGGGCGTAAACAGATTATGAAAACAAAACAATTTTAAAGTACAATTCAGGTTTTCTTTCACTCTTCATTTGTGAGATCTCCATTTTGCATGAGATCGTAATACAGTACCTGTGTTTGTTTCCATACAATATATAGAAATAAAACAACGTTGTTCCCTATATGTAATCACCGTACGGTACGGTTAATCGTGTACAGTTCAAAAGTTTGGTCATTTGAGCATACCTGTGCATGTTCTCATACACAACATAAGGGATACATATAACATCTGACATTTCTCATTACTCGTTGGCTAACAAATTCCATTGTTACATTACACAAAAAATTTACGCCATATTGTATTATCTCTGACAAATGAATTTAATTTATAAGATATGTATCTCAATGATCAAATTTCAAAAATTAATTCATTTGAGAAAGTAAATCTCGACAGCTCCCGAAAAAAAAAAGAATTTATCCCTAGCAGAAAAAAATTTTTATATTTTATAGAAATTACAAAAGGGATGCATTTTTTCTTGCTTCAAATTAATACTGCGCATTAATTTTAATTGTACGATCTATGTTCAATATACGTATGCGAAATTAAACTTATAAATTTATTGTTTTAATCTGGTAGATCCCACTGCGTAATTTAATAATATTAATTTATTTATTAATGAAGTTGACACTAATATAATCTCATTATTTTCGATGAAATGACTTTATTTAACATATATTTATCTTGTTTTTAAATTTGCTTTGAGTAATAATTATCAATAAAGTAATATGATTTTATATAATCATTTATTTTAGTATGTTTTTATTAAAAAATAATGGTTTTGATTTAAACTAATATTTAGATAAAATAAAAAATTTTTTTTTAAAAAATAGGAAACTTTTTTTATGTATTTTCTAAATATAGGCACAAAAAAAAGGTTGTATAAAAGTCTTTTAACTTTATAAATCAATATGATCATATCATTATTTTAAAAGTTATTAATATACTTCTTTTTTTGTTTACAATTATTTTTAATCAAAATTTTAACTTTTTATAATTAATAAAACTTAAAAAAACTATTTTATAATAATTGATAAAAAATTTTAAAAAAAGAAAAACTAATTAAAAAATATTCAAAAATCTTTTCACTTTTAAAAGAAATTATAATGAAGAAATTATATAGTAGTAAAGCCTATTTTCTCTTTATTATTAGTTATTATACCCTTTAAAACTTATATTTTTAAAAAAATTGTAAATAAGCATTAAATATGGATTTTTATTAAAAGATTAATTTTTAAACATGACATTAATAGTCTTTACAAATATAATAATAAGTCAACTATAGCCTAATATAATGTTTCTAATATGCTAAGCTACTGAACAATATTCATGTTCATTAAAATAAAATCAAATAACAAATGTATATTTGAAACATTATTATTATTAAGGATAGAATTATTAATTTATGATTAATTATTGGATAAGTTTGAAATGCTTAATATATAATCATTCTTTGTAATTATTTTTATTTAATCTGATTTAATTACTGGTTTTGTGAATTTCTACTTGATTTCTATGATTAAAAAAGTGTTAGTTGTAGCAAATCTTTGTTTATATACTTTATAAGAATTTTTGATGAGTTGTTATTAATTAAATTTCTGGTTTTTTACTAATTAAAGAACCTATACATTTGTTTGAGTTTTTCTAAAACAATATTTAGTAAAATTTCTCTCTTCATTAACTTATAGTTTGCTATTGCAAGTTATTTTATGTGTACTTTCTGTTTTGTTTTTTTAGAATTTTTTAAGTTTAGATATTCTTTTTTAATGAATTTTTTATTTTCTATACAATTTAAAATGTGGTTTTAATCTTTGACTATATGACCACATTAAAACATTTGTATCCATATATAATATTGGATATCTTTTAAAGCTTGTTTCTTATCAGTAATAAGTTAAATAATAGCATTATTTTGGAGATGATTAAAGCTTTGAATTTATAGTTATCTTTTTTTTTCAGAAGATTTTGTTGACTTGCTTTAGTTATACAAAGTCAAATATATTGTTAGGATTGTGCATGCAATTATTGTTTAGGATAATTATTAAAGGTTTATATATGAGGTAACAAAAAATATAAATATGAAACTTTAGAACGTATTCTATTGACAAAATTAAAAATTGTGTTTAATTATATAAAAATAGGTTTATAAAATTTGTAATATATTATGAATTGATTTGCCTTTAATTTTGTCAAAAGTTAGATTAATGTTTTTGTTTTTATTAAATTGAAGTATTATTTGATTATATGGCAAATTTTCGTGCTACAATTACTTGAGCCTGTTTAAATTATATAAATTAATAAAAATTTAAATTACGAGCATTATATGAAAATCTATCAAACACACATACCACATAACGATTATACGATATAAGCATTTATATTCTACACACTGTACATTTACTAAAGGTCACGAATATCTCTCGGTGCTCTTCTTGCGTGTACACGCCATCGGCACAACAGATCAGGTCTTCGGATAAACAGTGTTGTCACTGGCACTTGCGAACGTTTCAAATATTTGGCCAACTCATGTCAAACGTGATCTGTTATGCATGTACAGATGTAATCGATACGCGTGTTTAGTTGAAGAAACCATCGCAAAGTATACTTATAGATCTGAGGACAAAGTTTTTAAAAAAGTTCAGAATAGTTGAATCTGTACTTATTGTTGTAATAAATATCTTATTTAGAGTAAAATTTACTTTTTTTTTCTTAATGACGATAGCCTTTTTTATTATTTGTTTCGGAAATTATCTCATAATGGTTATTTGAGTTTAGAAAGAAAGGAATACTACATAATGATTATTTGAGTAAAAAGAAAGCAATACCACACATATTCCCCTCATATCATAAATATCTTATTAAATAAATAAAAAAAATAATTAATATAAATATACAGTAAATATGATTGATATGCCTAAAAAGGGATCAATCTTGACATCCATGTAAAACCATAGTTTCATTTAATATATTATATGACTTAGATTCTAACGTGTTTGTTAACCGAGACTATTAGCGATTTGTTGTAGGAAGATATCATATTGACTTTTGATTGAGTCACCAACCGATTCTACTCGCTAAGTTTGAGCTTTAAAGTAAATATTTTGTAATAAAACTTTGATTTCCAGAGATTTGATCCAAACTGTTGTTGTCATTCACGGAAGGATTGTATTGTTCCGTTGATGAGTAAACCAATACATTTTTTTCACGAGAACAAGAATGAGAAGCGTGCGAGAGTTTGAATTGTTCCATTGTTGAGTAAATTGATGCTTCTTTTCACGATAATGAGAATGAGAAGCATGTGAGTAATTGGATTCTTCCGCTGGCGAGTAAATAGATGTGTCTTTTTTACGAAACAGAAATTGAGATAAAGGAAAGGAATAATTTTCTATTTCGTGCTAATAGTATGAAGGCAAATTTGAATCCATTTCACAAATAAAAAATTTTTAAAGAAAATGAAATGCCAAAATCGAAGCCTTTTATAATTACGGCTACAATGACTTTTAACATCATAAAAGGAGAATCCATTCTATTTGCACATTATTTTTCTGATCTTTCGAAACAAATTAACCAATCATAATCAAAATTCCATTATTTTCTGTCCGCAGCGCATGTATCACGCATGTGTACCTAATTTTCGTCCATTCAACCTCTATTAAATAAACTACGTAAAGAGATATTATTTTTATACCGGGAGGATACTAAATAGCATGAATAGCGGTGACTAGTAGACAATAAAATAAGGGGTAAAACACAATAATGAATTAAGATATACGTGTTATACCTTATTTTTAGAGGAAAAATTCGAATTTCCGAAATTGTGTCGAAAAGGTAGAATCATCTAAAGAAAGCCTTTGGAGCGATCGTAAGATCTAATTAAAATACGTCGATAAAAAATAATTACGATCATTATAAGCCCGATATATGTTTAAAATGCTTTTTCTTAGTAAAAGCAATAGAGACCATTAAAGACGATCACCCGAAACTCCATGATTATATCTTGATTGAGCCATTGACTTCCGTCAATGGCGTTAAATTAGCATGTTGTATCTACAAAATATTGTCGCACAAAGATTATTCCCACGAGTCTGTAAGTAAAAAGAAATCAATTTATTTCGTGTCCAAATATTTGACAATGAAATGCGAAGACTGTGATTATGCAGTAACGGCTTCCTATGATTTACAAACGTTATTATGAAACTCCTTCTGCAGGGAAAACTTGTTTCACTTGATCGCTTACGGTCGGTTGCAAAGTGAATGCATGCTTATACATGTACAGTATGTGTTCATACACAACTTAAGGGATACATATAACACCTGACATTTCTTATTACTCATTGGCTAATAAATGCCATTGTCAAATTTACGCCATATTCTGACAAATGTCAAGTAACTCCCCCCAAAAAAGAATTATCCTTAGCAGAAATTTTTTTTCTTTTTCTTTTCTTTTCTTTTCTTTTCTTTTTTTTTTTTGCTATTCAAATTTTATGTGTAAATATCGTAAAAAAAGATCGTGACGATTATAGAAATCACTCATTTTTTTTTTGCTTCAAAATTAATACTGCACATTAATTTTAATTGCATGACTATTTTTAATATATGATATTAATTTTTTTTATTAATAAAGTCAATATCAATATAATCTCATTAATTTCAAAAGTTCTCAGATGAAGGGACTTCATTTAACTTAAATTAATTTTATTTTATAAATTTCCTTTGAGTGTTAACTAATATAATAAAGTAATAGAATTTTTATAAAATTAATCTTTAATTAATTTGATATACAGTATTTTAGAGTATTTTAATTTTAAACTAATACTCAAATAGATTAAAAAATTTTTTTCTAGATATTCTAACTATACACAAAAAATATTTTATAAAAGACTTTGCCTTTTAAATTCATAAATTTTATTAATATCTTTAAAAAAATTTTTTAATAGCTGGCTTAGCCTTACTTTATTTGGATTAAATAGAGATGTACATATGTGATTTATGCTAAGATTATCTATGTTAACCAAATTTAGTTCGATAGAAATACTTCACCTCATGGCTTGTTGCCACCCTAAAGAGAAAGCTAACCTGCCAAGGCTGGACTAGTGCTATATAAAATTTTGAAAATAGATAAGGGGTGATGATATTCATGATGTATTCCCTGATGTAGCTGTTGACCAGATCAATGTATTGCCTTTAATATCTTTTTTTGCTTTATTGAGCCAGTTATGTTTGGTTAGTATACTGTATTTGAAGGTTCTACCTAACTTTCTGGTGATTCCTTATTGAGTTTTCCATTTCTGAAAGTCTTCACTTCTTGAGTTGCAGAATTTTTTTTTTTTTTTTTTAGCTGGTGAAATCATGCCATATAGTTTTTATTTAATCATTTATATTCTCTTATATACACAAATTGAATTGCGAGAGAAATACATTTATGATAAGAGAAAAACTAATGACTCAGTATCTTACGAACTCTGTGACTTGCTTCAGTTCACTATTAAATGAATGTTAGTATGTCATGACTCCACTAATACTGATATTTGTATAGAAGAGAGAGTTAATATTGAAAATGTTCTGTAGTATATTTCTCATATAGAAATTTGTTAGTTCTATGAATAGGTATTCCTTATTATCTGTCGATCCTTCGTTTTGGAGTATTTTCTTGTTTTGTGGTGTGGTGTTGTCCCTATTTTGTTCTAATTTCATTTTCTTGGATATATCCTGTGTTTTTTCCCATTCTGACACCAGTTCACATCTTAGCTTCCAGATGTTTCTTTTTTCTTGCGACAGTTGTGCCGTTGCTTCCCTTATTGAAGCCTTGATTGCCTTTTCATTTCCTGTAATTTCCTCTGCTATCTGGATCATCTTGTGTGTGACCACTTCTCTGATGATATCTGATAGTTCTACTGTTTCATGTTTTCCTTTTCTTGTAGCTAGTTTAAGGAGTTATTTCCATTGACTTTGAATGAGTTGCAGCTGATTATCTCTGTTGGCTCTTGTTGTGTATTCTTGTGTCAGGAGTTTTTTAGTTTCTTCATTATTCTTGTTTCATTTGGTCCGCATGTGAAAGGGTGTAGGTCTTTTTCTTCTTGTTTGTCACAAATTATGCACATTGATGATTTGTAAATCCATGGTTTGCATTTGTTTATGTTTGCCAACATGGGAAGTTCATTGGACTATATCTTCCATCTGAAGGTTCTGTCCCTGTGGTTATCTTGACTTGTTTAAAGAGATATAATTTTGGAGGACATCAGTGTCTGTATAGTTAGTGCCCAGTTTATTTCTTTGGCTTTCTGTCCTTTAGCCATGTTTGGTTTCATTATAGTATTCTCCACTTACTGACCCATTTTGTCTTTAGAAGAGTTTTTTTAATTGTTGTGTAGGGTAGGTCCACAAACGCCTAGTCCCATCTCAATGTTGTGTTATAACATATGGACTAGAGTTCTTGTATTTTATAATGTCCTTGAAGTTGTCTGTGAGTGTAGTAGCTGCTAGTTTGTCTGCTTGTTCATTTCCTTTGTCTCCTAAGTAACCTTTTATCTTTATCCATTGAACTTTGATTTGCTGTACTATAACAAATTCTTTAATTGTGTCAGTTAACACCCATTTGGGTTTCTTGATTTTTTTCCATTGATCTGTTTCTTGTATAAACTTTTCCTTATTGTATTGATTACACATTGACTGTCTATGAAAATGTTAATTCTTTTGTTAGGGCTGACTGTGCTGATTGCTATGAGTATCGCTGTCAATTCTGCCCTGGTGGAGGATGGTGTGTCCTGTGTTTCTGCCTAAAAGATTGTTATTTCCTGTCCTGATTGTGTTTTAGCTACCCATCTAATTCCTATCCTGTTTCTAGTTGGCTGTCTTGTGAAGGAGCCATCTATATAGAACTATATGTTATTCTCTGTTGCCAGTGTTCTTGCAATATGTTGCAACTTTTGAATTGTTCTGGTTGGTACTTTTAACTTCCTTTCTATTAGGGTTTCAGTAATCGATAAGGAGTTCAGGTAAATTTTGGGTGTGTATATGTGTGGAGCCTTTCTGGTGATTTTTCTTATCATATGTTCTATCCCTTGGGAAGATGATTGTAATCTGTTGAGTGGGGGTTGCCTGGCATTTGTGGACTGTTGTCCTGAGAAAATTCTAGTTGTGCTCTTTTTAACCTTAATGTTTACTGAATGTGCCAGAAGTTGCTCCATAATGCATTGTTGTTGGTCCTTGTAGTTTTCCTTAGTTCTTGGTTGTTAAAAGGGCATCGTTTGTACTTGAACATCAGTAAAGTCTCTTCATTTCTGATAATTTGATTCATGATAACTCTTTGGTTATCTAGTTGTTTCTTTTTCTTTGTTATTATATGTTCTCCTTTCTTTTTTTGTTGCAAACCATTTGATTGTTGACTGGTGTTGTGTAGTAAGGATAGGGGTGATTGTGCAAAAGCTGTTGATGGAAAGGTTGTTGTCTTCTTGGTTGAGTAGTTCCTTCCTATTGACTTTTAACTCTGGTTATATTTGAGTGATCAGTTCTTTCAAGTCTTTATACTATTCAGGTGTTCTACCTTGTCTCCCAAGTTTATTCTTATTTATTGCCATGATATGATTCTAGTTCTGCTATCATTCAGGAGTTGGTCTCTAAACATTATCTTCCTTATTTTGAGTGAGGTTCTATATTTGTTATACCATTCCTCTGTGACTAATTCTTTAATTGTCTCACCCACATTTCTAACTGGTTTTCCATACCAGGTGTGTTCTGTCAATACTATTGTGATTCCTTGTAATTTGAGCATATTCAGGATGTCATTTGTAAGGTTGTTCCTTTTCTTGGTTCAAAACAGGAGTTTGTCTGTCAGGACTAAAGTGTTTGACCAGTAGGTGTTCTGAAGTTGTTGGAGTCTGATCTGTATAGTGATACCTGCCAAGTTATAGTTATTTAATCTATTTGTTAGATTCTTCCCATGCATGAGGATTTGTCTTCCTATAGTTTGAAAACCTTATAGCTGAAGTTAGCATGGATAATACAGTTCAGTGTTGTTGAAGATAAGCCAGCCTTGTGCTTGAAGGTTTTGTTTATTTTGCTGCTTATTTTGTTACACTTTTTCTCAGAAAGAACTAGGTCATTGTGAAGGTATTCTATTGTAGGGAAGAGAGCCTGATTAATAATATACCATGTCTACTTATCTGTGATTTTTTTTCAAGTCAGTGTTCTGATTGTGATATGTTTCTTTTCTTTGATCATATTTTTCTGTCGGGTCTTCTTTTTATCTTTTATTATCCATAAACCCAGAATTCTTGTTGCTTCGTCTTTCCTGAGTGATAGGATTCGTATTCCATTGAGTTGTATGCTTTCTTCTCTTTGTTCTTGAGTTACATTTAAACAGATAAGGGATGATTTCTCTCCATTTACCTGAATGTCATATATCTTTAGAAATTCTGAGGCTTTATCTATTATTGATTGCATGTTTGATCTACTGTTTGCGAACCATGTGGTGTTATTCATATATGATGTTTTTATTATTTTTGTTTGTTTTATTCTTTTGTTGACTATCTTATTTTGACTAGGCGATATCACGTCTAAGAGAACTTTTGTTTTCATTGTGTATCCAGTGTGTTTATCTTGGATTTCTTGCAAAAGAGGATCATAGTATATTCTCTAGAGGAAGGAAGAGATGGTATCTACTTGGTTTATTCCATCGTGGATCCAATTTTCTTCAGTAAGATCATGTGCTGTGATTATTTGATTATTTCTGCTTTCCAATGTGTTGTTGAGTATCTCGATTATCTTGTCTGGTATTCAGATTCTTTTGAGGGCCGGAACTAGCATTTCCTTGTTTATTGAGTTGTATGCTTTGCTGATGTCTTGGCTAAAGATCCAGGCCTCTTTTTTGTGTTCTCTGGCTTCCTCCATGATGTTGTTGAGGATATGGATCAGTTCTTGAGTGCTTCCTCCTGGTAAACCTGTCCAATTATTGGTGCACAAGATCTCGTGTTTGGTATAAATGGTTGTAAGTCTTGTATTCAGGACACTTATGAAAACTTTCCTTATTGTTTTGAGTAGCGTGATGGGTTGAGTGATGTTAATGTCCCCCATCCAGTCCTTGGGCTTTGGTATTGGGTACACATTTCCTTTTTTCCAGTCTTCCAGGACTTTACCTATTTCTAATATTTCATTGAAGAGACTCTCTAAAAGTTTTAACCCCCTTTTTTCCAAGTTTTTCAAAAGTATATATGGAATTTCTGAAGGACCTAGGCACTGTACTTCTTCTTTCCTTTGTCTGTATCCCTTATCTCTGATGTGTCTATTGGAAGCAATGTGTTACTGAACCAGCTTTCCTGGGCTGTCTCTTTGGATTTGTACTACTTTGTCCAGTGTGGAAAAACTTTTATGTTCAGGATTCGTCTGGGTCTCATCCATTCCTAGTAGTGTTCCAATATTTTGTTTTTGATCATTATTAAATCAGGAATTATTTCAATTTCATCCACTGCTTTCCATTCTATGAGTCTCTGTATATTAATTACTCTAGGGTGTCATTTTAAAATGCTATTGATCATTTTCTTTGAGTGTTCCTCTAGATCTTTATATCATTGTTCAATATGTCTTTGTATCCTTTTTTCCTTTTCTTTTTCGATCATGACTTTTGTTGTCTTGGTTTCTATTTCCCAGATTTCTTTTGTCTTTGATAACCATTTCTGAAACTTATCCTTCCTATCTACTGTGGCTTTCTGAAAAAGTGGGGATTTCATCAGAAGTATGTTTGGTGTATTAATTTTCTTTACTAGTTCTGAAATCTGTGTCTCAAAAATATCTGAACGTGAGTCTGGATTCATTTCCCATGTAGTGCACTTTCTTTGGAGGTTGCCTATCTTGAGTAATCTTTGCATAATTTCCTTGTACCTGGACTTGTGTATTGTTTCAGTGTTCCTCTTTTGCACTTCTTTTTTAAGGAGGCCTTTGCTATTGTTTTTATTGATTCTTTGAAATGTTTCCATATTTCCTCTACTATCTTGTTGTTGTTTTTAAAAAAGGCCTTTGACTTTTCCTCCTTTATCTTTGTGAATTTTACCCATTGTTTGGGACTTGAGTTGATATAGTCAATTTTGTTTTGCTTGTTGTTTTTCCTGTTTGCTAATTTGTTCCATGTAGTGTGTAGCATACTGAGGTAAGTGATGACTATTTTGTGATCACTCTTGATCACCGTATCTACTTCTAGATGTTAAACATTGATAATGTTTGGTTGTAGTAGGTCAGATACTCATATGTAACAAGTCTATTACCATAGTTTGATTTGAGTCTATTGTATGTATAGCTTGTATCCCTGGTGTAAACTTGTCGATATATATCTACCATGTTGTATGCCTCCAGTGTATCGATCAGGTGTCGAGATTTATTTCCTCTGATTTTTCCTGATATGCAATCTAGTTGGTAGTCTACTATTTCATTGAGATCTCACATTACTATAATGTACATGTTGTTGCTTTCGACTTTGCTGATTTGTACTTTGTATCACTGTAGGGGTTTGTTTTTGTCTTGTTTGTTCAATGTATTCGATGTGTTGTAAAGAGTAATGATTTTATATTGTATTCATCTTCTAAAAACCAGGTCTATTGTGAGACCTTGGTTGATACATTCCTCAGATCTGAAGATGTGTGTGGTCCATTCTTTCTTGATTAGCGTGATTATCTCTATTCCATATGATTGGTGTGTTGGTGTTTTTGATCAGATTTGATACCTTTCTTTTTCATCACACCATTTTTGATTTCCTGGAAGCCAGGTCTCTGTGATTCCCAATATATCCATTTATTGTTCCTGGCTATATTCTAAAATTGCTAACTTGGTTTTATTTATTCCTTCATGTTGCTGATTGTAGGCTCTATTTTCTGGAGATTTCCTAATTATAATGGTTAAGAAGAAAGGAGGGGATCAGTTCAGTATGGTCTACTCTGTTGATAGGTGTATCCAGGTAGTCCATCATTTCTTTCATGGTAGATGCCATTGTGGATTCTATCTGATTTATTCTTTCATTTATCATTTTTTGCTGCTGTCTGATGTCCATCCTTTTGGTGATGGGGTTCTAAAGTTTGAGCTTCTTGAAGATGGCTTATTTCATACAGGAGAGTCCGGGATTGCTGGTCCTTTGGCTTTAATATGGGGACCTTCTTCGATTGCTGTAACTCTTCTATCTAGCATATATATTTGATGCTTGATGGCTTGCATATTCATTAGTAGTTGTTTGAGAATTTTGAAAATTTTACTTATGTCTATTGATAAATGGGTGCCTCTGGTGACACTAGCATATGTGTATCCTATAGTGGGGGTTTTAGCTATCAACCTTCTCTCTTGTTGGATGAAGGGGTGGTCTCTTCTATTGGTTTCTAGTCTTGGTTGTCCGAACCTGTTGATTCAGTCTTTTTGCATTGTACTTTCTCTTGCTGTTATATATTGAGTGTGTTCATGATCATGGTGTTAGTCTTAATTATTAGTTATATTTTCCTTTAATTATTATCTATAGTTTTTGTCTTTCATATTACTCTAGTTCTATTTTTAGATCATGTGGCACATATGATGCAAGGTGTGTCTCATTGGTTTATAGGGTAGACCCAATCAATAGGGCAAAATAGTGATTAACGTAGTGCGCATTATTTAATTTTATTATTTAATTTTCATATCTTATCTATATTTAGCTAGCAGCTTACCCAAGTGAACAGATCTGACATATTGGCCTAATTTGGCAAATCTATCAGATTTGATCACTTTGATCACTTTGGTCACTTTAGTCACCAAATAATTAATATTCAATTATGTATATAAAGGCCAGCTATCCTAAGCAGTTGACCCAAGGTTTTACCTACTGAATTCTCTTACCCTTGACATTATATATCGATTGACATTAGGTACCTTGACAATTTTATCAACTTCAAGAAGTTTTCATAAGTTAATAAGATTAAAGTTCCAAAGAGAGTAAACATTATATCAATGGGATACATAAAAGCAGGACTGAAATGTAATGAGGCTTATTATCCAGAGATCTTGGTAGGAGAAGAAATTTGCAGACCATGCTGAAGTCCCAAATCTGGGAATAGGCTAGAACAAATGCAACAGTTTGATAACTAAATTACTCTATAAAATTATTTTAGAAAAAATAAAGAGTGTGTTGTATAGTTTTTCTTAATCTCTAATAAACCTTCTAATTAAACCAAATCACCCAAAGCCTCTTTCAACGTGTTTGTGTAACCTCTACTATCCTTGAATTATCAACTTTAGTATATCACAATTGCGGTATTCTCCCTCAACTTAATGTGGATTACTGCTATAGTTGTTCCGTCTATCTATCTGATTTGGAGGTTATTGAATAGGTTAACAAATTGGTGGTAACTGTGAGATTCACTACTATGTAAACATTCTCTGGTAACAATTAAGAAGCCTTGATTAGTATTGGAAGTATTCACTTGGGAAGTGATTCGGGAATCTAAAGTCTAGCAAAGGGTTTGAATTTTGTTATATGAATAGTTTAAAAAGCCACTTTATTACTAATAGTATACATGATACTTTCCACAAAACACATGCAAATACCAACATCAATCAAATTTATCCTTCTTATATTGATAACTCTTGTTTAATTTGTTGCCCACCCTAGGAACCTTCTCCTACTTTCAAAAACTTTTGGAATTGGTTCAAAGTTGAATTCGTTGCTACTTCTTACACTCTTGTAACTCAATATCATTTCAATCAAACTCTTACTGCTTCTTCCTTTCATTTTGAATCCACTACTATCAAAAAAATAATTTTTACTATCCGATACACACATATTTATTTCTTTGACAACATTTATTTGAAACTCTTATTTGCTATTATACATTTCAATTTCTTTACTGTTGATCCTCTTGAACTGTCCAATTTACCTATTGATGATATACCTTGGATAGCTTACTTTTCTTTTGGCCCATACAAAACCTACAATTATTTCAAAAATCTTTTATTTTATAATGAACCCTTATATCTTAAATCACTTTTTAACTTTTCTATTTCTACTTCTTCTTTTTCTTCTATTCTATCTACCATATCTACCCCTCTTAATAATACACATACCCATATAACGATGGCAATACCCAAGGACATCTATGATTATTTTGAGCAACATCCTTTGTTCTCACACTCCAATATACTGTGAGTAGAACCCTTCTCTGGTGATGGAACACAGGATCCTATCACTTGGTTGACTTCTTTGAAAAGGCCATGATAGTTAATCAATGGAAAGGCAAAATACTCATCCGTATACTCAATGCCCACTTCTAGGATGAAGATGAGGAATGGTGGATAACATACTTTAGGACAATAATATTGATGCTGATGCCATGAAATGGGAGGCCATCTCTAAGGAATTCAAACAACAGTTCTGTACCCAGCGATGGATCAATAAATGGACACGTAATCTTGAAAAACATAGGCAAGGACCAACCGAATCTGTGACTACTTACCATGCCACTTTCAAAAAACTTCTCAAAAGGGTTAATATTGAAGCGACATAAGTCCTAGCCAATAACTCCGCTATTATATCAGGGGATTGCTACCACACTTGGCTCCAATTGTTTCCATGAACAATCCTAATGATGTGATTGATGCACACAAACTTGCCATGGCTTATCAAAATGGTCAGGATATAAATAATGATGAAGAACCACGCAATCTTGCCCCATCCTCAAGGAATTTCAAAATGGCTTCTTTGAAATCTGAAGACTCTATGGATGCTCTTACTAAAAAGTTTGAAAAACTTCAATTGAACTTGGCTGAAAAATTGGAACTTCTTTCTGCTCAAGTGGAAAAACAAGGTCATTGTCCAAGGCAATCTACTTCCAACTCCATGAATAGGTCTAACTCTTCCCAACTTGTATGTTTAAGGTGCAATAAACCAGGGCATCTGGCTAGGGAATGTATGTCTAAAAAAGTTCAAGCAAACACCTCCAGGTTCAGGAAACCTTTGAACTATCTCACCGTTGAGGAATCTAAGAAGGAATTCAATGAATCTGAATATGAGGAGGAAGTCTAAATTTTTCAGCGTAATCAACCCTATACCACTAATAGGAGGGAGGCCAAGCAAAAGCAAAAACAATTTGAATCAAATAAGAAATTAAACCTACGCACCAGGAAAGTCTCTAGGATCCCACCAAGGAAAATTCATGACTCTGAACCTGAAGTGATTGCAACCTCTCCTACTACCAAACCCAAAAGGCCCAAAACTAAAGTCCAACCATCTATTGTGGACCAACTGCCCAACTATAACATCTCTGAGAATATTCTAAACCTTCCTGCCAAAGCTACTCTAGGACAAATATTGCAATATCCCAACCAGTGCAAAAATTTGGTAAAAATTCTCAAGCAATCTAAGGTACCTGTGAAAACCAATTATCTTACCTCTGATGATCCAAGGAAAACCACAGCTGCCAGGTGCTATGTCTGCATCAAAGGAAATCCTATGATGGCTATTCTTGACTCTGGTGCTGCTGTCAGTATCATTACTGACAAACTCATGAGGAAACTTGGATTGGAAATTGATACCAAGTCCAAAACCATTGTAATTACTATCAATGGTATACGATCCAAGGCCTTGGACAAATAACCTCTTTGAAAATATTTATCCAGGATCTGATTGTACCGGTGACCTTGCAAGTAATTGAGTCACATGAGGAAATCCTTCTTCTAGGGACTGATTGGCTGGATTACATGAAGGCAAATTGGAATTTTGAGGACCGTACCCTCCAAATTACTTATAAGGGTAAAACAATTGCCATAGGAACTACCCACCATGCTAATACTCTCCTACACCTTCCACAAGGTAACAATCACTATGAGGATAATGAGGATGATGAGGATGAACTTTTAGATGAAATTGAATATGAATCTGAAAGTGATCTTGAGGAACAGGAGGCCTACACGTCTGATCTTGTTCTTGAATCTGAGGATGAAAACCCTGCAATCTTTCTCTTTGACTATCTTGAACCTGAGAAATTCTCTCTTGAACCATCTACTGTAATCTTGACCAAGGAACAACAAGCTGAAGTCCAACAAATTCTATCTGATCATAAGAATGTCTTTGTTGATTACATCTCCAAGGAAGGCCAAACAAGTAATTTAGGAAGGACTACAGTAGTTACCCATAGCATTAATACTGGGAATGCTACTCCAATCAAACAGCGACCATATAAAGCCTCACCTGACCAGCAAGAATTCATCAAAAAAGAAAATGAGGAAATGCTGCAGCGAGGAATCATCAGTCCTACTACCAGCCCCTGGTCTTCTCCTATTGTTATAGTACCCAAGAAAAATAATAAGCAGCGCTTCTGTGTTGACTATAGGAAACTCAATGCAGTTACTTAAAAGGATGTCTACCCCATGCCAATTGTTGATGATCTTTTGGAAACCTTCAATAGTGCTCAATGGTTCACCTGTCTTGATCTAGCAAGTGGATATTGGCAAGTGGCAATGAGTGATAGGGACAAGTACAAAACAGCATTCACAACAAAATATGGTCTCTAGGAATTCAATGCCATGTCCTTTGGTCTTTGCAATGCTCCTACAACTTTCCAGCGACTAATGGACAAAGTATTGGCTCTCTATCGTGGCAAATTTGTTGAAGTTTACCTTGATGACATTACCATCTTCTCCACCACCTTTGAACTCCACTGTCAGCATGTTTCTATTATCTTGGATGCTCTCAGGGAAGCTTCTCTGATATTTAACTCTGAAAATATCACTTCTTTTTATCGCAAGTAAAATTACTTGGTCATGTGATTAATCACGAAGGAATCCGACCTGATGATGACAAAATTGTGAAAGTTAAGGAATTCCCAAGACCCACTATTATCAGGTAATTGAGAGGATTTCTTGGACTTGCCTCTTATTATAGAAAGTTCATCAAAAGCTTCTTTTCTATTGTCCACCCTCTAAATTCTCTCTTGGAAAAGGATACACCCTTTGAATAGATGGATGATCACTAGCAAGCTTTGAAACTCTGAAGTGACTCTTAACCTTATCTCCTGTCTTGAGATACCCTGATTTCTCCAAGGTCTTCTATCTTCATACTGATGCCTCTGGAACTGGTATTGGTGCTGTTCTGGTACAAAAGGATGGAAAAAAGGAGTATGCAATTGCCTATACCAGCCGCAGTCTCAACAAAGCTAAGCGAAACTATTCTGCTACTGAATTAAAATGTCTTGCAGTCATCTGGGCTGTTGAACACTTCCACCAATATCTAGGGACTCAACACTTCTTTTTGATTACTGACCACTCTACTCTTCAATGGTTGAAAACAACTGAACTTAAAGAACGATTTGCAAGGTGAATACTCCGCTTGGAATCCTATAACTTCACTATCAAACACAAAGCTGGAAGGAAACACAACAATGCTGATGCCATGTCTAGGATGTATGATGTAGATAAACCAATCTTCCACAATTCAAAGGCTACACTCATCCAAAACTAATTCAAAGTCAGCAATCACAAGTGAAATCCGACAATAAATAATATCCAGCCCAGGTAGTCGGTGTCCTGGACAAACAACACAACCTATCTTATCAAAATAGAATTTCAACATTATCATCATCTCAAAAACTATCTTCAATACAACAAATTACCTAACACTTTTGACAACAAATAACAAAAGCAACTTATCTCCAAAGCACAATACTACCAGGTGAAAAACAATCAACTCTACAAGAAGGATCGCTGCAGGAAAACAAGGAATCAATTACTCTGTGTAATTCAAAAACATGAAGTGGAACCAATCTTATATTTACTACACAACTATCTCACTGGAGCACATCTTGGTGTGGACAAAATCTTTGAAAAACTATATGATCAATACTATTGGTCCCAAATGTTTGAGGATGTGAAGCATTATATTAGCACCTGTGACCAATGCCAACGACGAGGAAAATTCAGGACCCCTGGACCCTTGCACCCAATCACAGTTGATGACCCTTTCTCCAAAATAGACATTGATATTGTGGGACCCCTGCCAATCACAAGCAAAGGAAACAAATATATTATCATTGCAACTGACTACTTTACAGAATGGCCTGAAGCTGAAACAATCTCCCATACCACAGG
Organism: Acaulospora colombiana; assembly: GCA_910592055.1. Lineage (NCBI taxonomy): Eukaryota > Fungi > Glomeromycota > Glomeromycetes > Diversisporales > Acaulosporaceae > Acaulospora > Acaulospora colombiana. The sequence goes on from CAJVPT010000066.1 coordinate 29,696, forward strand.
ACAACGAGTTGCAGATTTTATTTATCAAGTTATTATTTGCAGACATGGATGTCCAAAACATATACTTTCTGATCATGGAACACATTTTAGGAATGAAATAGTTGAAGCTTTATTGGGAAAATTTCAAATACGACATCTTTATTTCACCCCATATCACACACAAACAAATGGACTAGTGGAGTGCTTCAATAGGACTCTATGAGAATCTCTAGCAAAAATAACTGTAGGAAAGGAAGATTGGGATGAATTTATTGCACCAACATTATTTGCCTATCACACATTAAAACAAGCTTCCACCAAATTTACCCCCTTCTATCTTGTATATGGCCACAACCCTCAAATGCCCACATTGAAATGGATAAAGTAATGAAAGGAAATATCTTGACCCGACTCTATTAACTGACTGAAACTCTACCCACTGCTCAAGGAACTGCCCAAGGAAATATTCTGAAAGCCCAAAAAAAACAAAAGGAGAGATTTGACCGGAAGTTGAAAAAGCCAAGAAACTTCAAAATTGAGGACAAAGTGTTAGTTTATAATGCTGCCAGGGACAAACACTTTACTGGAAAACTCAAATTAAAATGAAAAGGACCTTACTTTATACATAATGACTTGGGAAATGGAGCCTTTAAACTTAGGACGATGGATGGAAAAGTTTTGGCTACCCCTCTTAACTTGGCCTTGCTAAAACCATATCTTGACCATGAAAAATGGGAACCTATGTGTATATTGAAAAATGAAAGGAGGAATATACAGTGTAATAGTAATGGCCCCTAAGCTCTCACCACTATTACAGCTGGTTTCAGGGCTCTTAGTGATTACTGCATAATCCCAAGGTGAAGTACTTATAAGTGGACAAGTGAAAACATGAAAAAGGAAAAACAAAAACCTCAAAGCTCAAGTGAGGAAAAGGTTCTATCCAAAAGAGCAGGAATAGGAACACCCAACTGGACTAACAGGACACCAAGCCTGTTCACCCTTCACCGCAAGTTCTGGTTTTCCAACTCCAAATCTCTGACCCTAGTTGAAGTGGAACTCCTGGAGGTCAACCACTCTACCTCCCCCTCCAACTGATGGATTTCTTCTTGAAGGTCAATCTGGGATCACTTACCACGATGTATTTGTCTCTCCAAATATTTGACTCTTTCTTGGAGAGTGATGACAGTTGCCCACAAAGGATCCATCCTTCCTGAGCGAGTAAGTTTTTGTGCTTTGGCAGTTCTGGTTTCTCTTGGCATAATGATAAAAGAAATATGAGGAATACCCGAAAAACCAAGGAAAATCCTTATATTAAATAGGGAAATATGGATGATCGTACCACCCCAACAATTATATAAGGAGCTCCATTGCCTACCAGTTTACATCAAAAAGGATTATCATACTCGTGCAAAAATTACCATGACTACCATGAGGGATCTAATTTTGGAGGATCTTCTGACCACAATTCCTGAATTTGTGCAAGTGACCCCAATACCATATGATTTACTTCAGCCCATTGAAAATCAGGTCTTGCAAACATATAGGTGTATACAACATGCTATTCGCATAAAAAACGGGATTCTCACCTTGGTTTATATATACTATCTGGGGGAATTATTGGAAGGAATTGTTAACCGATTACAACAATTCTATCTGAACAAACACTTAACTAAATATTATCTGACTGGATGCTGCCGCACTTATGGTCTCTTTGAAAGGTCTAGAATTGAGCAAATTTGGAGAACAAGGTATACAACTTTAATTATAATTATCAAGTTGAAGTTCAATAAATATCAACTCCTTGTGGATTCTTGATTCATGGAACTTACCGCTTAAGTAGGAGGGAAATGTTAGCCTTAATTATTAGTTATATTTTTCTTTAATTATTATCTATAATTTTTGTTTATAATATTACTTTAGTTCTATTTTTAGATCATATGACACATGTGATACAAGGAGTGTCTCATTGGTTCATAGGATAGATTCAATTATTAGGGCAAAGTAGTGATGAATGTAGCACGCATTATTTAATTTCATTATTTGATTTTCATATCTTATCTATATTTAGCTAGCAGGTTACCCAAGTGAGCAGATCTGGTATATTGGCCTAATTTGGAAAATCTGATAGATTTGGTCACTTTGGTCACTTTGGTCATCAAATAATTAATATTCAATTATGTAAATAATGGCCAGCTGTCCAAAGCAGTTGACCCAAGGTTTTATTTACTGAATTCTCTTATCCTTGATATCATATATCTCTAATAAACCTTCTAACTAAACCAAATTACCCAAAGTCTCTTTCAACGTGTTTGTGTAACCTTTACTATTCTTGAATTATCAACTTTAGTATACTATGACTGAGCTATTCTCCCTCAACTTAAAGTGGATTACTGTTATAGTTGTCCCATCTATCTATCTGATTTGGAGGTTATTGGATAGGTTGACAGTATATATGATCCAATCAAATTGCAAGCCCTTAGTATGGCAATCAGGAAACACAACTCCATCTTCAGTCCTAATTATCAGATTGAAAACTATTGCATCCAATATAGAATTTCTCAAATTCCATGGAAGCTACTAAAAAAAGATATACAGGATGCAATAGTAGGTTTAAAACTTGCTTGTCAGAATATAGAGGCAAAAAAAACAAGGGATACTATCAAAAGAGCCTTAGAACAAAGATGTGATGACTTATGTAGTAATTAAAGGAGAATAGTAAACTCCTTGACTGATAGAGAGTGGGTCAAAATAACATTGGATAGGATCAAGATTAAAGATAGAGAAAAAGAATATATAACTACTATGAAGGGAGAAATCGAAAGAGAAATAAGGAGATACCATTATGAGGCATTCAAAAAATAAAATGCCAATTTTGACAGCTTTACAGAAGATTGGAAAGAAAAATATAATCCTAAAGGCTAGGTTGATGAAAAGTGATATAAAGACCTACTGGAGCCAATCTCCTAAGAAGAACTACATGAAATACTTTAAGGACTTTCTAATAATAAAGCCTCAGGAAAATCACAAATCAGTTATGAAATGCCAAAAAGACTGGGTCAAGAAGAAAAAGAATATCTTAGAAAGATGCTTAACTGCTTCTTAAGGTGGAAAGTTACTCTAATAGGATGGAAGCAAAGCCATATATACCCCATAGCAAAGTCAAAACCATGGAAATGTGAACTCCTCAATACCAGACCAATAGAATTGCTGGAGGTCCTATGAAAATGCTTCACCAAAATCCTCACAAACAGATTGGAAAATACTGTATCTACAAGATCAACAATATCCTGAGAGGACCTAATTATGCAGGACTATCAGGAGAAAGTACAGCAGAACCAATTCAAATTCTCAATAATATTTGTGAGGAAGCAAGAGAAACAAAAAAGAAATTATGAATACTTTTCCAAGATACAGCAAAAGCATATGATACTATTAGCCTGAATATGCTAATCCAGGCAATGAATAGAATTAAGATACCATAAGGCTTTATCCAAATTATAATAAATCTATTTCTAAATTGAGAATTTAGAGTTATATTCGAAAATGATCTAACTGAAGTAATCACAGCAAGAGATGAAATTGATCAAGGAGAAACCATCTCACTGATAATGTGAAGAATATTCTATGACCCATTATTGTGCAAGATTCAGAATGATGAAACAAAAGGCTACAAAATGTCCATGGTTTGGGATCCGAAGTTAAAGAGAGACACTGAAAGAAAGCTAGAGTCAAGTTATACAGCTATTGCATTCATGGATGATACAATATAGATAACAAGATCCAAAGAGAATATAAAAAATATTATGGAAGAAGTAAGAATTTTTTACAGGGCAAATGACTTGCTGATTAATAGTAGAAAATCAATATTAATCACTATTAACAACCCTAACCAATATCCAGAAGAAGTCCAAGCAGGAGTCGACAGAGAAATAGTTAGAGAATTGGATAGAACTGAACAGACAAGATTCCTAGGGATCTGGACAGGAAATCAGAAATTAACTATCGAGCTCAAAGAATGAATGCTTAAAGAAATCAATATGGTTATCAAGTCCCTAAATAACAAAAAGTTAATTGACAAACAAGCACTCTATATTTTAAACAGAGTCTTAATACCTAGAATTGAATTCAAAATATAGCATAGTATACTATCCTGGCAAATATGTAATGCTCTGACAATGATATATAGAAAACTTTTCAAAAATAAGGTCACACTATGTCGATCCATACCTAATAGTATAGTACATCATCCCAAGATATACAATTTAAAGAGTGTTTGGATGTTGCAAAAAGAAAGTCATATAATGGGATTATGTAATAGGTTAAATGATTTAGGGCCAGTCAGAATCACAACAATTATCAGGTTAAAGCAATCACAGATTAAGTATTGAGAACCTCTCAACCTGCTCACATATAACTCACTAAACCATCTTCCAGGAAGGGGCAACTTTGCATTACAAGTACTGAAACTGACCAAAGATATGGAAGTAACTTTTCATAGCTGGAAGTGAAATGATATCTTTAATTGAATACTGGAAATAATCCAATTAAGGATCATCTGACAACAAAAGAATATAGTAAAGCTCTTTCATCACTCAAATACAATAAGTTGATGTATATAGATCAGCTTATTAACCATAAAACTAGAGAATTATTGGACTGGCGAATACTTCAACTCCTACAAAAGACAAGTAAGAGACCTATTCCAGAATAGTACTTGTTAATAACAAGGAAGATGCAAGAAAACATGCTAGAACAGCTCATAAAAACTTGGAAAGAAGATTGGTTAAAGTGTAATCCAGAATATCCAGCACTCAATCTTAATCTCGATAAAGGCAAAAACTTTGGATAATCACCAGGAGCAATAATCAGCAGCAACAACTGATTTGGGGAAAGTTGATTCTAAGTAACAACAAAAGATGTATTAAAATAGATCATTTCAAATGTGACAGCTCTAAGAATAACTTAGGATCAAACCTGATGTGATGCCAAGGCTGCTCAGTAGGGATCAAAATTGAAAACTGATGTATAGTAGAATCAAACATAGAACAAACATATATAATTCCTTATCTTAATACTAGAAAATCTACAAGGAGAGCTCAACTTTTAGAAATTTTTTGTTCCAAGGTAGCTCTAGAGGGATCAATAAGTAGAACAATTCACATAGACTTCGTGGCTACACAATGTGATAGAAGGCAACTGGAAGAAGTAGTGATAGAGAATTGAGAGGAGAAGCTCATTAAAGAGAATATTAAAGAAGATGCATATCAAACCCATTTGATAGAAATACTTAGGCATAATAAGGGGAATAATAGCAGTAACACAATGACCTTTTACTCTGATGGATCTCTTGCTGATCATAGAAATGAAAATATGAAGATAGATGCAGCATAGATACAAATTGAAGAAGCAGGAAGAAAAAGCAAGTTCCAAGTAGGGGTAGCTGATTGGCCCTCGTCCACAAAAGCAGAACTAGTAGCAATAGTTACCATACTACTAGTAGTACCAGTTAACAGCAAGGTCAAGATCCACACTAATAGCCAAGCCTGTATCTCCAAATGGAAAACTATAGAAAAGGAGGATTCCAAAAAAATCCACAAAAGATAGCTAAAGGAACAAAATTAATCCTTGTGAGCATAAATATTGAACCTGATAAAAAAAAAAGAATTGGATCTAAATCTTATCAAGGTTAAAGCACACTCCAACATTTAATATAATAAGGAAGCAGACGTTCTAGCCAAAGAAGTATTAAAGTTCTCAACAATAGAATAACAAGATCTGGACTCACCTAAGATTGTTACTGAAATTAAATGACAAGATATAGTGCTGGATGCTTCAATAAGACAGTTTGTTAAGAAAATCAATATCAAATAATGATGTACCAATAGACAACTCAAAATAGAATAAACAAAAAATGGGGTCATTAAATTTAAGACCAGCACAGGCACATATGGAACCTAGTTTGGAGACAATGAATAATGGGCACATATGAAATACCTCCTTCAAAAAATCACAAAGAAAAAGCTTTTTTGTTAAGATGACCAGTGATAAGCTATCCACATTAATAAAGCTAGTCACAAGAAGACTAGACTTATATAAGCAAATAAAATGTCTCACATATGGACAGCAAGAAGAGACAATAGAACATTTGCTAGAATGTTCAAGATATAAAATTCAGTGGCAAGAAATCTGGCAGAAGGGTATGGAAGATATGATGCAAGGTTTCAACAAACTTCTAGCAGATAGGAAAAAGAAGTCAGAAGAAAAAGAGATAAGTCTGGTAGTTGATGACAGAATGTAAAGAGGAGAAATGGATAAGAAAATAACTCAACTGGTGGAAAAGATCTCAAATACTGGTCAGGATATACTTAGCTTCTGCATGGGACTGATTGAAAAAGACCTAATGGATGAGATAGTAGACTTGAAGTGCTATGGAATGAGAATTGGTAAAGAAGCAAGAAAGTGGATAATGAAGATGCAGAAGAAAACACGTAACTATGTCAAAAAGAAAATTTGGAATGTCAGATGTGAAAAGATGATAGAGTGGGAACGGATATTAGGGATCAACAGAGGTGACAAGATCAAAAGGTCAACACATCTATAGAGACAAAGAACTAGGGCCAAGGTACCAGGAAATCAGTTATACCAAGTATCATTAAAGAAAGAAGAATTAGAAAATACGATGCTCAAACAGATCCTGCAAGATGAGATAAAGTATAGAATGAAATAGTTGGGTTTTAATTTCTGTTAGAACTCGAAAGAATGATCTGCAATAGTAATCTGTAGGCAATGATGTTAGAAGTTGGAAGGGTATTTACCTGAACTTCTAATGGAGTGATAAATTACTCCGAAGTTGCACTTAGAAAGGTAAAAAAAACCAAGATGAGTGAGTTAGTTAAAGAATTAGCTTTAGCATTTCATATTATATATATAGCTTACAAATATTTAATAAAGCATATGTAACTAGCCTGACAGAGAACAAAAAAAAAAACAATTCAAAATTGTCTTTTATTTTTTCATTAATTGTATTTATTAAAATAAGTGAATTGAAAAAGCAATTTAGTAACAAAATAAGTAAATCCAAAAAAGTGAAAATATCGATAGGTAGCAACATCAATATAATGAATATAGTAAGAACAAATATAGATATATTCATTTTAATACAATCTGAATTTGGCTTGTATTATTTTTTAATTTTATTTGCTAAAATAGGTAAATCAAAAGGAAAAAAAAGAGTAAATAGCAATTATGATAATAATAAATATAGCAAAAACAATATAGATATATTCAATTTAACATAATTTGAGTTTGACTTATATTACATTGTTAATTATATTTATTAAAATAAATAAATTAAGAAAAGAAAAAAAGTAAACTGATAATAATAATGATAATAGTAAATATAGCAAGAACAATATAGATATATTTAATTAAATAAAATCCAAGTTCAGCTTATATTACTTTGTTAATTCTTATCAATTCTATTTAGAAAGATTATAAAAAAGAAAAGAAATAGATAGATAGTGATAATAATAATGACAAAGATAGTGATGATGAAATTGAAATACTTTTAAAAACTATAAATATAGATATTTTATATTTAACATAATCTAATTTTGAATTATATTATTTTATTAATTATTATTAAATTGTGTATTGCAAGATCTAAAGAAGATATAAAAATAATCCTAAAAACTACAAGAATCTTCTACAAAGCCAATAATTCTCAAATAAATGGTAACAAATCAATCTTGGTTACTATTAACAATCCTAATTGCTATCCAGAAGATGTGAAAGCAGGTATTGAAGAAAAAGTGGTCAAAGAGCTCAATAGAACAGAACAGGCTAGATTTTTAAAGATCTAAATGGGCAATCAAAAAATAGCAATAAAGCTTAAAGAACAAGTGCTTAAAGAAGTCAATATAGTCACGAGAGCCCTTAAATATAAAAAGGTGATAGACAAATAAGCTCTCTATATTTTTAATAAAGTATTAATACCTAGAATAGAATTTAGAATGTAATATAATATATTGTTCTAGAAAATATGCAACACTTTGACAATGGCTTATAGAAAACTTTTTAAGAATAAGAGTGATTTGTACAGATCTATGTCCAACAATGTAATTCACTATCTAAAGATTCATAATTTAAAAAGTATCTGAATACTACAAAAAGAAAATCAAGTGACAGGACTTTGCAATAGACTAAATAATCCTGGATCAGCAGAAATCACATCAATTATTAGACTTAAATAAGTACAAATCAAAAATTGGAAACCACTCAATTTATTAACCTGCAAATCCTTAAGTTACTTAATAGACAAAGGCAACTTCACACTCCGAGTGACTAGAATTGCTAAAGATATGGGAATAACATTTAATAGTTGGAAATGGCAAGATATTTTTGAATAGAAAAAGGAAAATATTTGGATTAGAGAATATCTTACACCAGAAAAATATAAAAAAGTCATACCATCACTTAGAAACAATCAACTGATGTACCTGGATCAGCTAATAAATTAGGAAACCAAAAAAATAAGAGACTGGCAAATGCTTCAGCTCCTATAAGATATAAACAAAAGATCTATATCAGAATGGTTTCAAATTATAACCAAAAATCTCTCACGAGAATAGCTAAAGCAACTTATAAGATCCTGAAAAAAAAATTCTATGAAATGGGAACCAGAATACTTCAAAAATAGAACTTAATTGAGACAAGCAGAAAAATTTGTGAATAGTGATGAGAAGCAAAAAAAAATCAAGTAACATGAGAAAATTAAGACAAGAAAAAGAGAAAAATGTTATGATAGTGAAGTACTTTATCAATTGTAATACTAATAATAACCAGGAAACTAATATAAAAAAATGCCCAAGATATTCAGAAGACACAATACTAAATAGTGATTGCATCATAGAAAGAGAAATAGAAGAGATATATACAGTACCATATCTCAACACAAAAAAGTCCACTAGAAAAATAAGAGATTTAAAAATCTTTAATCCTAGATCAGCACTTGAAAAAAGGATTAAAGAAGTGATTTACAAAGACCAAAGCCCATTCAAGACCCAAAATGTCAGAATAAATCACATGGACATTGAAACTTGGGAAGAATCTATTATCAGAGAAAATATTAAAAAAGATACATATCAAGATCATTTGATAGCTATACTTCAATGTAATCTTGAATCTAAAGAAAAGCCAATCTTCAATTCTGATGGATCACTTATTAATTATAGTAAAAAAGAAATAAAGATGGGAGTATCTTGGATTCAGATTGGTAAAGATGAAAAGGAAAGCAAGTTTCAAATAGGAGTAAACAAGTAGCCCTTATATACAAGAGCAGAATTGATAGCAATTATAACAATACTTCTAGTAGTTCCAATTGAAAGCATGGTGGAGATCTTTACGGACAATCAGACATATATTTCTAAGAGGAAATTTTTAGAAAAAGAAGACCCCAAAAAGATATATAAGAGATAGCTCAAAGAAAAAAATTGGTTCCTCTAAGCACACATGGTAGAGCTAATAAAGAAGAAAAATATAGATCTAAAGCTCACAAAAGTCAAAATACACTCAAATAATTCTTATAATAAAGAAGCAGATACCTTAGCTAAAGAAGCTCTAAATTTTTTACCGATTGAATGGAAAAATCTTACCTAATGCAAAATTATTACTGAAATCAAGTGGCAAGGGATAACTATAGATAATCCAATTAGGTAGTTTATTAAAAACATTAATAATAAGACAATAGCCTATCAGCGGACACAACAAAACAGAACTGAGAAAAAATAGAGTCAACAAATTTCAGAACACATGAAACCTAATATGGGAAAGAGTTAAAGATGGGCACACTTGGGATACATTTTTTAACCAATTTCAATAAAAAAGCTTTCTAATTAAACTGGTCAATAACAAGCTACCTACACTAAGTATGTTGGCTATAAAAAAACTAAACCTATACAAACAAGTAAGATGTATTGCATGTAGCCAACAAGACGAAACTATAGAATACTTGCTAGAATGTTCAGCTTATAAGAACCACTAAAAGAGGCATGAAATAAAGGAGTAGATGATATTATTAAAAACTTTAAAGAGCTACTAGGGGAAAAAAAGAGAAAGGCTAAAGAGAAAAATCTCAGGTTAATTATTAATGATCAAGAAGAGAAAGGAGAGTTTGACAAGTGAATTTCTAAAGTAGTAGAATAGTCTTCTAAAACTAGTCCCAATATACTAAGTTTCTGTACTAGTCTTATAAGAATAAATATTATCCTAGAAATGGCAGATCTAAAATGTCAAGGTAAATGCATAGTAAAAAATAACAAGAAAATAGATAATAAAAATACAAAAAAGAGTCTATAATCAAGTCTGAAAAGAAGTTTGGAACAAGAGATGCAAAAGGTAATTGAGTAGAAAAAAACACAAGGAATTGGTAGAAAAAACAAGACAAGAAAACCTCCATGTCTTTCAAACTGGAAAACTATACTCTTGAAGAAAAAAGAGCCACTACCTGAAGAAGGAAACCTTGAATATGAAGGTCTCCAAGAAATTCTAACAAGAAGAGTGAAATATAGAATAAAATAGTTGAGTTTTAAGCTCTATCAGAACCTCGCAAAGTGATTTGCAGTAGTGACCTGTAAGCAATAAAGTTAACAGTTGGAAAGGTCTTTATCTGAACTGTTAATAGAGCAATAAATCATTTTTGAAGTTGCACTTAAAGTTTTAATAATTCTTTAAAATAGATATTAGTGAGTTATGTATAGCTTTAGTAATACATTTTTTAATGTAAAGTATATATATATTTAATAAAGCACATATATCTAGCCTAACAAAAGGTTTAAAAATTTTTTTTTAATTATTATTAAATTAAGCAATCTGAAAGAAAAAGAAAGAAAAGATTATAATTATAAGGATAATAGGAATAAATATATTTATAGTTTTATTAATTTTATTTATTTTTAATAATGTTAAAATAAATTCTATCTTTAAAAATTAAGATCTAATAAAAATATTTGCTCTATTCATATTATTTGTTATTACCTCATATTTATGAAAATTTATTAATAAATTAGTATAATATATATTAAAAAAAAACAAGTTATGTATATTTCAACTATATTATAAATTACTAAAGTATTAATTGGAATTAGTAGAAGTGATAATTATTTATAATAAAAATTCTGAAATCCAGAAAGTTGATTATATTAACAATTTAATTAATATGTGAAAAAAATTATAAATAGTTATAAGAAATCAAGAACTGTAGAATTCAATTTTGTTAAAATAAAAATTATTTTATTGAGTTCAAATCTTTTTTAAGATAATAATATCAATGATAATTTTATTTTCAAGTATTTCAAGTTTGAATCTCTATAATTAAATAATTTTTTGAGACATATATCAAATATTTCTCAAGATTTTAGAGTCAAAAAATTTTTAAAACTATTGATTTAAAAAAATTTGACTCTATAAAAAGATGAATATCGATATTTTTAACTTTAATATATATATGTAGCAAATTAATTGAAAATATTAACATCTTTATCTATTATTTTAAAGTTTTATAAGGAATGTCATTAAAATTTTTTTATAAATTTAAACATGTATTCAGTTATTTAAAAGAATGGATTTTTAAATATGTTATTAAAAAAAAAAATACAAAAATGGCTTTTTAGATTTGAGCCCTTCTTATAGGTAAAAGTTTATCCAGAATCTTTTGAATATTGAAGATACAGGATCAAGCAAATTTAGAGTTCAATATATTTAAGATGGAAAAAAAAAAAGAGGAAAATTAGATTATATTCTTAATAGAAAAAAAAACTATTATTGAAAGAATAAACTTAAAAATAGAAATCTGAAAAAAATTTTAACAAAAAAAGTTAGATATAAATATAATTTTAAGTCTAGTCAAAATCTTATATGGGGATCTATAGTAGTAATCCATAGAAAATAATATTTATAATTAAAAAAGTTTTTATTTAAACTATTAATAGAACTATAATTATTTCCAAAGTTTATTTAAAGTTTTAAAAAATATAAAACAAAAATGAATAAGTTAAGTAGAGATTCAATTTTATGAAATATTTTATAATATATAGTATATAAATATTTAATAAAGCATATATCTAATCTGACAAAAAGTTTAAAAAATAAATAAATAAATAAATTTAATAATTTTTATTATAATATAAAATTTGATCTATGGGTCAATAGTGCAGTGGTTAGCACTCTATAGATTAGATCACAAGATCTGGTTTCAATTTCATTCAAAAACAAAACTGATACGAGGAATTGAATCTGTCCATTGGCGTAACCGTAAACTAACCAATGTTTCTAAATATAGCATCCAGTCTATATCTAGATTGTGATCAGGTTGTGATCCAAATGAGATTATTATTGACACAATCGCATTACCAGAAATGGTAGCAAGAAGAGTAAATCTCCAAACTGGTAGCATGCCTCTCAGGACTAAAACAAGAACACAATTTGTCCGGGGACATAAATGGCTTTATACAAAAACTCGTGCACAAGAAAAAGACTCTTCTATAATAAGCCAATTCCAGTCCTCATGCATGTGGCTGTGCCAGCTTTCACAGACTGGACTATCAGGAGACCTTAGTGGAAGGAAAAATCAGCGGACCACTTCGAAGGATCAAAAACTGAGATCCAGAATACTGAATTTGATGGCCTGATAACTAAAATACTCTTAATAAAAAATTGTTCTAGGAATAATTAAGACAGAATCACACAGGCTTTCAGTTTGAGGTTGGGCTGGTAGTGGTGATACATAGCATTAGTTAAATATATATATAGCTATCCATATAGATATGATTTACTATAACATTCTGTATATGTAAAACTACTTATTTGTAATAAAATAACAGTTTCGATTAATAAAAATTACAAATTAAGCCTATGGATACATTGTAAAGAATTTCACTCACAAGCCCCAATCTCTCCAACAAACAGGACAACAAAACGAATCAAATGCATCCAAGACAGGCAACAATAGACCCAAGAGAACCAACTTGATCAAGCAGCAAAAAACCAGAATGGAAACCTGATCAAAATAGTCAATAGCTATATAAATGAATACATAAAGTACAACACTAACATTTTTACACTATTATCATTTCATTTAACAACTAGTACGGCCTTGACATGTTAGTTTCTTTTCTTCAAAGAAAGGGCAACAAGTCACGAGGTAGTTCATAGCTTATCAAGTTTTGTTATTACTGAAACTACATCCCTATACCTTAGTACCAGCTACACTGTATAAATGTAATTTGAAAACAATAATAAACCAAGGCTAAGCCAGTTATAAAAAAAAAAAAAATTATAATATAAAATCTCAAATTTTATTTAATAAATAAAAAGTTATTTTTTAAGATTTAATAAATTCTTCCATTGGATTCCTTCAAAAAAAAAAAAATAAATAAAGAATAAAAATAAAGAATAAAGTTATTTTTAATTTAAAATCAAATTTTATTGATAATCATTAAGTATAATATAATTTTGAAATTTAAATATTTTTTATATTTGATGAGTTATTAAATTTTAAATTTGCTGTTTTAGATTTTATTAATAATCAATTTTATTTTTTCATAATTTTAAAACAATCATCATTTAAAATTTTTTCTTAATTTATAAAGCGACATACTAAAATAAGGAGTTTTATTAATCGTTAATTATTTTTCATAATTTAAAAAACAAGCTTAATTATTTAAAAAATTTTTTTCATTATTCGTAAGATAACATGCTAAAATATAATTTTAAGTTAGGAGATATATTGCTACAAACGAGAAATGCGTTATTTTTTAAAAACAAAGACAATACATCATAGACTCATTTAAGAACGTTTTACACCATTCGATTTACAGCATAAGTAGGTGGAGGACAGACATTTTTATTAACATGCCTAGAACTTTAAAGTCCCAGTGAATATTAAGCTTAATACGGTAAATGGCACTTACTCGACTAATGACTTAAATATTAAATACACTAAATAATATCTATTAAATAGTATCACCAATTTCAGTGTTGTCTATTTTCATGGACTCAGTTGATTTATCTAACTTTAAGGTTTTAGTTTCCTCCCGAGATTCTGCAGAAAGAGATAACCATCTTTTGAATTGCATAGTTAATTCTGTAGATTTACTTTTGATAAAACTTTCGACTTGTGGGTCTTCCTTTGATTTGACTTTTAAACATCACAAAGAAGAGTCTGATTTCGTGTAGGGAATAAATTCACTTTTATAAACGGCTTCAGGAATGTTTTCCATATTTCTAGTTCCTGTATTTTTATTTTTTTCGCTTTTTAATATTTTATCAGATTCTGATAATTCTGATAGAATTTTTTTGTTATTTTGCCATTTTGTGAGAATTTCATAAATCTTTTTCGCAGATGGACATTTTGAGGCGTTTTCATCCCAACAACTTTTCATAAGATCAATATAACATTGTGGTGTACCAGAGACGATTGGAGGTCATAAGCCATTACACACTTGAATTTGAAAATTGCTCTGGGATGAGTTACTGAAAGGCACGGCTCTTCCTGATGAAATTTCCCACATAATTATGCCAAATGAATAAATATCTGATTCTAGGGTATATGCCGAACCACATAAAACTTCTGGTGCTATATACGGTAAAATTCTAAAGATTTCATTAGATTCATTTTCCATATTACGAGATATCGAAAGACCCAAATCGGAGATGTATGCACTATGCAATGTATCTTGTAACAGTATATTGCCACTATGTAAATCTCGATGAATATAATTTTCTGAATGAATTATCTGAAGATCGGAAGCGATGCAATCTAGCAATTTTAATTTCATTTGCCACTTCATTTGTGCTATCGAATAAAGATTTTCGCACAAAGATCCCATCGATGCGACTTCTAAAACAAGAACATAATCCTTAGAAACATCATCCCGAGATATTCCATAGCAGCTCAAAAACGTAGGATTTTTGTGGCCAATATCACACAATGCCTTTAACTTTGGTGTAGAAGAAATAACTGTTAATACTTACTATCGAAAAATTAAATGGAAATATATAAATTTACCTCTTTTACAAATTTCTCGTGGCGACCCTTTGATCCATGAAGTAACTTAAGTGCAACACCTCTAGTATTCCACCATGCAGAATATATAGTTGCAAATCCACCTTGTCCTATTTCTTCAATGCCCTCAAATTCTTTGTAAGGAATCCACGATAAGTATTTATTTTCAGCTAATATTTCCCTTATCTCGTCATTGTCATCATTATCATCATCAGAGTTTTTGTATTCGTTATTTACTAAGAATGTATACTTTGATTTATTTACGTATATGTAATGATTAGTGAAAGTTAAATATAATTACCTAATAATTGATTTCTTTCCCTAATTAAGTAATAATATGTATATGTCATCGTATATCGTTTTAAAGAATCATCTCATCAAAATCGATTGCTTACATTTGATACCAATGTGTAGCCATCTCCAAGCTTCTTGCAACTCTGATACCATTTTGATAACACGTTGCAAGTAAGTACATTCCATTTACGTGACCCATCTCGGCAGATTTTTAATAATATTCGAATGCCTTATGTTCATCCTTTTCAACTCCAATTCCTTTATCGTAGCAGTATCCGACAATGTATATCCCACCTGCATCGCCCATCTCAGCAGATTTTTGATAATATTCAAATACCTTGTGTTCGTCCTTTTCAACTCCGTTACCGTATTTATAACAACAGCCAACATTATATGTTCCCATTGCGTAACCCATCACAGCAGATTTTTGATAATATTCGAATGCCTTATGTTCATCCTTTTCAACTCCGTCACCGTATTCATAACAACAGCCAACATTATATGTCCCCATTGCGTCACCCATCTCAGCAGATTTTTGATAATATTCGAATGCCTTGTGTTCATCCTTTTCAACTCCGTTACCATATTTATAACAACAGCCAACTTTATATGTCCCCATTGCGTAACCCATCTCAGCAGATTTTTGATAATATTCGAATGCCTTATATTCATCCTTTTCAACTCCAATTCCTTCATCGTAGCAGTATCCGACAATGTATATCCCACTTGCATCGCCCATCTCAGCAGATTTTTGATAATATTCGAATGCCTTGTGTTCATCCTTTTCAACTTCGTTACCGTATTTATAACAACAGCCAACATTATATGTTCCCATTGCATAACCCATCTCAGCAAATTTTTGATAATATTCGAATGCCTTATATTCATCCTTTTCAACTCCAATTCCACGATGATAGCACTCTCCAACTTGAAACACTCCATTAATATAACCCATCTCAGCAGATTTTTGAACATATTCGAATGCCTTGTGTTCATCCTTTTCTACTCCAATTCCAAAGAAATAGCATTCACCGACTAGAAACACGCCTTCTTTATAGCCTATCTCAGCAGATTTTTGATAATATTCGAATGCCTTGTGTTCATCCTTTTCAACTCCGTTACCGTATTTATAACAATAGCCAACATTATATGTCCCCATTGCGTAACCCATCTCAGCAGATTTTTGATAATATTCGAATGCCTTATGTTCATCCTTTTCAATTCCAATTCCACGACGATAGCACTCTCCAACTTGAAACACTCCTTTAATATAATCCATCTCAACAGATTTTTGAACATATTCGAATGCCTTGTGCTCATCCTCTTCTACTCCAATTCCAAAGAAATAGCATTCACCGACCAGAAACACGCCTTTTTTATAACCCATCTCAGCAGATTTTTGATAATATTCGAATGCCTTGTGTTCATCCTTTTCAACTCCGTTACCGTATTTATAACAACAGCCAACATTATATGTCACCGATACGTAACCCATCTCAGCAGATTTTTAATAATATTCGAATGCCTTATGTTCATTCTTTTCAACTCCGTCACCGTATTCATAACAACAGCCAACATTATATGTCCCCATTGCGTCACCCATCTCAGCAGATT
>CAJVPT010000067.1:0-46290 GCA_910592055.1 Acaulospora colombiana
AAATGAGTAGTTTTACATATATGTTATAGTAAATCATATCTATATAGATAGCTATATATATATTTAACTAATGCTATATATTACCACTACCAGCCCAACCACAAACTGGAAGCCTGCACGATTCCGTCTTAATTATTCCTAGAACAATTTTTTATTAGGAGTATTCTAGTTATCAGGCTGTCAAATTCAGTATCCTGGATCCTGGTTTTTGATCCTTCGGAGTGGTCCGCGGATTTCTCCTCCCATCAAGGCCTCCCGATAGTCAAGTCTATGAAACCCAGCACAGCCACATGTATGAGGACCAGGACTGACTTAGATTAGAAGGGTCCTTTTCTTGCATACAAGTTTTTCTATGAAGCCATTTGTATCCCCAGACAAGTTGTTTTCTTGTTTTGGTCCTGAGAGGCATGCTACCGGTTTGGAGATCTACTCTTCTTGCTACCATTTCTGGTAACACAGTTGTGTCAATGATAATCCTATCCGATTCAGATCACAATCTAATCACAATCTAGATATAGACCGGATGCTATATTTAGAAACATCGGTTAGTTTAAAGTTACGCCAATGGACAGATTCAATTCCTCGATCTGTTGTGTTTTTGGGTGGAATTGAAACTGGATCTTGTGATCTGATCTACGGAGTGCTAACCACTGCACTATGAACCCGTAGATCAAAACTCATTTCAAGTTCATCATCTTTTGTTAATTTTTTATAGAAGCCATCTGTGTAAAAAGTGAACTGATTAGCCATACTTTTTCTATTGTATTGCAGGATATCTGTAAGTTCTTCTATATATTTATCTAATAGATAACTTGGCTTATTAACACAGTTTCCCAGTTTTCTATTTGGATTTTTACTTTTACAGGTCTGTAAATAGATGAAATTAATATTTGTTATCTTGTGGTTATTTGTCAGTTTATGTAATTGCCTAATAGAAGAACTTGTTTTCCTTTTTTCAGATTTTTTTATAAATATTTAGTTGTGAGAGAAGGTGGATTTGTGATAGAACTACTTTTAATGCTTAAGATAATCTATCTAATTGAAATAGAGTATAGTTTCTAGTAAAGTCATATAATAATTGATATAAGATGAACTGGATTTTGTTGTTTGAGAATAACATCTTTCCTAATATATTAGTTGAAAAGCTGGAGTAAATGGTCCAATATATTTTTCTTCTATCTAGATAAGTTAAAAATGTTTTAGTAGTCTGTCCAATCTAGTCCATGTAATAATTTTTTTAAGTTATTTTGATTTTCTATTACTTTTTTATAGATTTTTTTGTATTAAGAGGGGACTGGTTCTTTGTATTTGCTAAAAAAAATCTGGATTGCTTTCTATTCTTTAAGTATCATTGTGGTTGTATCAATAATTTGATTTAGAAACATGATTTTATGCTTACATAATGATGAGATGGCTTTCTTATATTCTCTAGTATTTTTAGAATTGACTTGATAGATAGGATACCTCCCTGATAATTAAAAGTTTCCTTATATCTTCAACTTTAAAATGTAATTTGTAGATCTTTGGTTAGGACCAATGTTGCAATTGCCAGATTGCCTTTAATTAGCTTGTATAAGTTTACAGGATTATTAAAGATATTTCTAGGTTCCCAGCCTTTAAGTTGACTCTGTTTTAATTAAATTATAGTCATTATGCCAGAGTCTTCACTGTTGTTAAGTTGACATAATAGTATTAATGTATAACTTTTCAATTGTATTTTTCAACTATTTTTAAGACCATATATTTCTTTGTTATAGATACAACTATTTGAAATTGTTTCACAGATTAAAATTTTGTTTTTGAAATTCTTTTTGAATATAACTGTTAGGTTACCATACAGTATATCTTCTCATTTAGGTATATATATTGTATTCTATATTTCATTTTTTGAATAAAAACTCTATTAATAACATATCAAGCATGTTTTTCTATCAACTTTTTTTTAATAATTTCCTGAACTACTACACTGATTTCTGATTTTATTGAACTAATTATATCTTGATTCTTCTGTTTTGGTTTTAATCAAATATCAAGGAACTTGACCCGATTCTTTTTATTTATCTCATAAACTATGTTATTTTTTATTTTAGCTTGAACCATTTCAAGGTCTTGAGAATTTCAATTAATAGTAAGGAGAATTGACTTTGTCATATTAATTTATAAGTCATTTGCTATGTAAAACTTTTTTGATTTTTCCAAAATACTTTTCAGGTCTTTTTTTTGATTTGGCAATCCAAGTTATATCATCTATATAAGCAATTACTACCTGAGCTTGATCTTTTTATCGGTTTATGAAAATTTAGTAACTATATTTCTTCCATAGTATAACCCAGTATAGTATTATTTTAGATTTTATATAGAAATGAATTGTAAAAAATTCACTATAACAGTGGAAAGATTATTTTTCTTTGATCTATACTATCTCCTGAAACTATTGGATTAGAGAGTCTATTGAAAAGAATAATATTACAACTTCTATCTTTAAAAAGATCTATTATAATTTTCTTGATAGTTGTTAGAATTCGAATCTGATCTATAGCTTTTTCAAGTATAAAAAGAGATATTGTATCATATGCTTTAACAATATCTTGAAAAAGAATCCATAGTTCTTTTTTTTTTCACTCACTTTTTTACAAATACTATTCAATAGATGAATGGGTTCTGTTATGCTTTCTCTTAGTAAACCAGCAAAGTTTGAACCTTTGAGAATTTTGTATTATTTATATATTATTTATAAATGATTAATAAAAATCTTGGTAAAACATTTTTTAGCAGTTTCAATAAGAACAATAGATCTTGTATTGCTTAATTGATGTCTCCAGGGCTTGGATTTAGAAATAAGATACATATTATTACTTTTTCATTTCTTAGATATTTATCCTATATTTAAAACTTTGTTGAACAGTAAGCATAAGGTCTCTTTTCCTTTGATACCTAAGTATTTGAGATTTTTATAATTGATATATGAGGAACTAGTAACCTTTTTGTTTGGGAGTATTGCAAAGTAGCTTTGAGTTTCTCTATTTTGATTTCTTCTATAGTGATAAATACCATATTAGGTCGATTCATTCCTTATAATGGTATTCTTTTTTCCAAGAGGAATCTAGACTTTCAAAGTTGATATTTCTTTGTTTAAAAGTTTTTTTATGATAGTCTTCAGTCTTTCTTTTGATGGTTTGAGGATTAGTAGCTATATATTTTATTCCTTCCTGATTTTTAGTTAACACTCAATCTAGTATAATTCTGGATCTTTTATAGTTCAAAATAGAGCTTAGCATTCATTTTTGATTAAATTTGAGATCTTTACATCTGTTTTCTAAGACTTCTTTAATTTGGTTTCTGATGTGGAGACTTTCTTTTTTCTTGCATATTATTTTAAAGATATGCTCTATCTTGTAACTTTTGACAATAGTTCTGGAATTTCTTCTTGTGACTAGGGAAGAACTATTTTTTCATCAATACATTTATCAAGATTTCTTAATTTTTGAATAGTTTTTTCTATATCCTTTAGGATTTTAATATCCTAGTTGGCTTGTAATTTCTTTAAAAGAAAGTGAATCATATTTGCTTCTATATAAGTTTTGAAGTTTTCCTTTGGAATTGTGAATCCAAGTTTTACTTCTTTTCTTGTGTTGGGAGTAGAGTAGATTTTTTTCTTTTTAAGGTGCTTGTATATATTCTTGATAATTATTGACTTGAAATCATGTCAAGCTTTATCAAGTTCTTAAGAATCATTTACGACTCTTGATCAAGGAGATTGAGAATCGATTTCTAGAAACTTGCTTTTTATTTAAAATTTGAATTTCTTCTATTGTTCTGCTATAGAATTTATTGGATCGAGTATTTTTTTGTCTTTTTATTTACATTGTTCTTGAGTTTGATCCTTAACCAGATTGTTTGTTGTCATTCTTGTCAACAATAAAATATGATATATCCAATAATATTTCTACTAAAATATTTTTAAATTCATATATATTGTTTAGATTAATTTTTGGTATTAATCAGATATAAACAATTCTACTATAATATGTATTGTTCATTCATGTGAATATAGTGTTTTCTTTTTTCTAGGAATTTTGAATATCTATATAGTTCTAGTCTTCTAGAAAGTTAAAAAGATTTATTTCAGCTTTTCTATATTTAGGTATTATTTTATTAGAAAGTGATCAATCTGCTAGTGGATTGATAACTATATTGAAATCTTTTAGGATTATAATCTTAAAGTAATTTATTTGCTTGTCTAGAATTTTATTTTGAAGTAGTTATTGTAGCCATTTACTTATAGTTTTTTTTTATAGCAGATATATTTGATAGATACAAAGTTTACATCTTGTTGATAAAAAGTTGGCTTCTATTATGTAGCTTTTTATTTTTTCTATAGATTTTAGTTTTTTTTCAATATTCCTGTTGATAAGGAATCCCACTCCAGATTCTCTAGATTTTTCATTATTGCTACTGTAAAAAAACTTATGTATTTGTTATGAAGTAAAGGCAAATTTTGTTGCTTCATTTGTTAGCTTGATTTCACAGATGCCTAGAATATCTATAATGAGTTCTTGTAAGAGTTTGTATAGCCTTTGCTAATCCAGGCTAATATTAATTCCTCTGATATAGTATATTCTAATTGAAATTGTATTAACTAGTGAAGAGTTATCTATAGTATATTTGTTATATAATATGTATTTTTTTTCAATTTTATTAATAGTCTTCTTTTTTAGTATACTTATAAAATCATTTAGTAATATATTATGTGTTATATAAGGAGGATTAAAAACAACAAAACACAAGTTAAACCTATTAATTTTTGATATATGACAAGTACAACAATGTCAACAATATGAAAATTACTATAAATTACAAAGAAACATAAAATTTATATCTTAGAAACCCTGATCAATTTATTAAACAAGTATAATTAAGGAAAAAAACCATTGGCAACATAAACAATCCTCAATACAATCTCTATACAAGAAGACAACTCCAATCCACCCAGTTCTACAAGATGCTCAATTCTAGATAACATTATAGCTAAAATCCTTAATATTGACCACATTACTTTCACTAAAGCTATAATTATAAGACAATATATTCTATATTTATGGGCCCAAGGACAAGAAAAAGAGACAATTTGCTGACCCCCTTTTTGGAAGACAAGTATATGAAACTGATAAAACAAAAGGAAAAAATATATTGGCAGCAATAAACAAAGCAAGAAAATATAGTTACAAATAACTCATTTTTAAGTTCAACAAAATCATCAAATGAAGAAGCAGTTATGAATATTCAATCAATATATACAATAGAAGTTCCCAATAATATTGAAATAAAAATAAATAATAAAGAGATTGAGAAACGAAGGAAATTCAAGAAGAAGTTAAAAAAAAACAATATTACAAAGCTACAATTTTACTATACTAGAAACAGATCAAAATTAATTAGTATTAATCCATTTTACATTATCAAAAATAGAGTATACAAACTAGAAACTTTAACATTCAGAATATCAAAAAAAAATGAAAATGAAAAAATGACATATCTTCAAAATGCTCTTAGCCTATTAAAGGATCTTTAATTATGTACAAAAGAATTCTCTATGGTAATGCTTGGACAACCTTCATTTTTGAAGAAAAAGAAGATGCTTTGAATTGTTTAGAAAAAGTCAACAAAAAAGAAAGTGAGATCTTTATAATAATATCCATAAGTATAGAAAAATAGTATTAAAGGTCAAAGAAGTCAAACTGATTTTAGAATTTTTGCCATGGTCACATGACTAATAATTATAATATAATTAAAGCTTATGTGAAACAATCAATTGCTAACTATCTCTATACTCCTTACAAGATAAAAGAATGCATAAACAATTCATTCATGTCAAAAAGGTAAAAAACCATAAGTTGGAGTAATAAAAAATCAGTTGACTATGAAGTAATTTATACATAACACAATACTAGAATAACCATAGTGATTATATAATAGCCCTATATGTAAAGATATATAAATGTAACTTCTTCCAATAATTTAATAAAATAATGAATCTTAAAATAAATCTTTTGAATAGATTGTTATATTAATGAAGTTATAAGTAGTTTTAAGAAAAACTATCTTGAGACTTGTTTAAATCTTTTTATGTCTTTACTTTGTTTTGTTTTTATATATATGATAGAAGAATAGATTTTTCTATCTGTAGGTTATATGAGCTTTTGATCATTAGTAATAAACTTATCAATCAGCCTGCTACAATAGAAAGAGTCAGAATTTCTATCTGATAAAAAGATCTTTAAGGAAAAATAAAAAAAGAAAACAAAGACCGATTTGTAATTCTAATTGATATAGATTATAGCTATATATAGCAAAAAGTTAAGGTAGCCTTATAGATATATAAAAAACTTACAAATATCCATATATACCCCTACTCAAGATTACAACGAAGAACCAAGACACAAATCACTCCTTATAAACAAAACAATAAGCTAAAAAATCTATGGATGATCCTCATCAAAACAGAAGTGATAAAGACTATTTTCACTCAACAAAATCCACTAATCAAGAAGTTGACAAAATCAACAAAGAATATAATGGCCAGTTCTTAAGACTATATAGAATATATAATAGCTTTATAAGTTTATTGGTACATAACTTAAAACAAATCAAAGCAAAAGCCTGTTATATATTTAGAAACTCATATATACTTAAGATAAGAGAATACACAGTTATATATTTTGCAATAGCAAAAGATCTTAATAAAGCACTTAAATAGCATATCATTCTATATGGCACAAACTCATATGGAGTGCTAAAGAATATTTTTTTAAAATAGATATATAACAATAGGATGAAACTATAAAAGAAGTAAATATCGCATATCCAAAGAGACATGGAAAAGCAAAATATAGAACTAGCAATATTTATCTCAAAGAAATAGATAAATTTTATACAGATCAATATAACAATCAATTAGGTAGAACAGACATTAGATTTAACAGAAAGTTTATATGAAGAAATATTCCTATAAAAGAATCTGATCCTAGATATGACATAGAAAACTCTGATATAGAGTTTGGAAAAAGAAAATCAAGATTCTATAGAACAAATACAAGAAATCCAAGACAAGAATACAATCAACAACCAGCAACAGGAAGTAATAGAGAACTGATTAATATATAAAAAATAAGATATAGAAAATATAGTTCCAGAATCTTCAACAATGTGATCACTGAATTTATAGAACAAAATCTATTGTAACAAATTCTATATAGCTTAAACAAACTAAATAGTAGAATAAGTCATATTGAAAGGAGATCTAATCCTATTTTGAATTTATAAGATAGAAAAGAACTAATCACTTCTAAAAGTTGCACAAATTTAAATAGGAAACACTAGTGAAAAAAAGATCCACAAGAATAATCTAGTATTTTCTGGATCAAAAACAATTACAAAGACAAGAATCTAATAACAAATACATTCTTTTCAAACAACCTTCCTATTATTATACAACACCTAAACAACTTCAACAAGTCAATCAAAATAAATAATATATTAGAATGATATATTGCAACCCGCTATGGAAGAAACCATAACTATAGAGACATACATTATAAGA
This sequence comes from Acaulospora colombiana, assembly GCA_910592055.1. NCBI lineage: Eukaryota > Fungi > Glomeromycota > Glomeromycetes > Diversisporales > Acaulosporaceae > Acaulospora > Acaulospora colombiana. Next base: position 7,601 of record CAJVPT010000067.1, read on the forward strand.
GGAATAAACACAATACTGGATTAATAATATTTATATAACAAGATACAAGAACTAGAAATAGGAATTATGGATATTAATAAAACAAAACTAAAAAGTAAAGTAGCAGAACATGTCTTCAAGATTCAAAAAATATATAAATTCTTCTATAGTTGTAATGATATTAAACATAGAGAATTAGATATAAATCTCCTTATAAACAAGACATATAAAAAGAAACTAGAGTTGATTGAAAAAACAGAAGGCTATATTATAAGTGCAAACTTCCTCTCAAAGAAATATAAACTATGTATATATCAAATCTACTTACTATCTGAAAAGATAGAAAGTAGACAATTTCAATGAATACTATAAAAAAGAATTCTAAACAAATAATAATAGAAATTCAAGATCATTATTATAGAAAATTTTAATGCAATAGTAAATTCAATAACAGATTGACCACTATCTGAAAAGAAGGCAATACAATACAAAAAAGCTGAAATTGGTATTTTCAACTTTTTAGAAAATTGAAACTTTATTGATATCCACAATATATGGGATGCAATCTCAATTATATATAGACAAAAAAAGCCACATGTGTTGTTTTAGAACCCCAACAAACTCATTGTATCAAGTTCTAGTAATCAAAATATTAAAAACAAATATAGGGATGTCAGAAAAGCCACACTTCTGAATCTAGTTCTCACCTAATAGTACACAATGTTGGCTTAATGAATCCAATCAAATTTTGAAAACAGTCAAGGTTGACATAATTCCAACCCCTATAAAAAACTTACTATATTTTATAGACCTTTCAGACTCAACAATACAATAACTTATAGACATTAATAAAAGTATTAACATCAATAAAATAATCAAGAAACTATAGATAGAGCTTTCAATTATAAAAACTATAATGTTCTAGAAGTAGTCATAATCTTCTTAACCAACTTAGAACAATACAACTACCTCAAACTTAGAATCACAAGGTAGTGCTCAGCCTTAAAGCAGAGATCATAGTTGCAATCATTGTAATTAGTGTCATACCAATCAAATAAAAAGCCTTTATATATACTGTTGTGGATTACGTGAGTGATGCAATTTACATGTAATGGTCTAGAATCCAAAAACCTAAAAGTTTAATATAAAAGATTGAGTATTACAAGGTAAAAAACTATAGATTAAGGCTCAGGTACTGATAAAGGAACTATACGTGTCTGACAAAGTATGAAAAGTTTAGCAAAGTTAGGATTAGTATAATCCATTAAAGTAGATAATCTATTGTTAGTTAGAAAAGTATAAATAGCTTTCTAATATATATTGAGAAGGCAGTGCTAAATGTATTAAAAAACAGCTCTCATTGTGAGTAAAAATAAAAGTTAGTGATATACAAAAAAAACCAAACTTGAATAAAGAAAAACTTACCCTTGGTCAAGTCAATCATTACATCTTTATCTTCTCTAAGTGTTTTTTATAGGAAACATTCTTTTCTTTGTATTAGTTATGAGTATTTGTGAGTTGTCTGGATTATATGAGGCACTACAGATTAGTGACAAACTCACTGGATAAATCTATAACAATACAAACTCAGCTAAACTAATAATGAAAATCAAGAAAACATCTTTAGGTCAAATAAAAACCATATTAGAAACTGGATACATCCATAACTTACACAACTATATCTGAGTAGCCAAATCGCAGTTAACTGGATCAAAATCAGCAAAAAAAATTACAATAATAAAAAACTAAAACAAGTAGATAAGCTGGTTAAACAAAGTTTAAAAGACATCAACATCAGTGATATTTTGATACAAAACTATTTGAAACTTAACATTATTAACTTTAATTATAACCAAAAGTTCAAAATCACTGACACTATCTATAAAGCAATAAAAAAAATGAGACAAGTCATATTTACACACAAATGGATTACACTTGACTGAAACTATAAATTAAATCAATATTAAAGAATCAATATCGATTAGAAAAAGTCACTTTAATATTTATATTCTACAAAAATTATAAGCAATTATATAGATAACACAAATCACAGTCATAGACAATTTGCTATCAAGCTATGGAATCTAGAACTCCTGACTATGGACAAATTACACATCCATAAACCTGATATCTACAAATAATTACATACTTTACTTGATCAGAAATAAAAGACAACATACATCCCTTAAGATACTAGCACTATGGAATCTACTGTATATAAATAAAATAATACTTAATATTATATACTTAGAAACTACTGTATGAACTAAAAAAGGAAGCCTATACTCTTGCAAAAAGAAGATCAAAAACTACCTAAAAACTAATAACCTATGGGATATTCTTATTAGAGGAGACATTGGTAGTAAAGTAATTCAGATAATTAGTCAGTTCATCCCATCTGACAAAATCATAGAAGCCATTTATAATATTATTTACAGAATTAGATTCATTACTTACAATATATGAACAAATAGATATCTCCATATTCAAATATAGGAGAAAGCCATAGTGTTATGGGTCACGTGGGTAACGCAATTTACACGTAATGGTCTAGAATCCAAAAACCCAAAAGTCTGGTATGAAAGATTGAGTGTCGCAAGGTAAGAAACTATAGATAAGGCTCGGATACTAATAAGGGAACTGTGTATATTTGAAAAGTATAGAAAGTTTAGCAAAGCTTAGGGTTAGTATAGCCAATTATAAAGTAGATAGCCATTGTTAAATAGAAAAGTATAAATAGCTTACCAATATATACCAAAAAGGCAGAGCTGAATGTGTTAGGAAAAACAGCCCTCATTGAGAATAGGGATAAGAGTTAGTGATATACCAAAGAAACAGAATGCAATAAAGAGATACTTACTTTTGGCCAAGTCAATTACCGCGTCTCTACCTTTTCTAAGTATTCTTTATATGAGGCGTTCTCTTTTTTGTGTTATTTGTGAGTATTCTTGAGAAGTCTGGGTTATGCGAGGTGCTATGGATTAGTGATGGACTCACTGGGATAGTCCACAACAATAGGAATAATCAAGACTTAGAAAAAAAAGAAGCACAAGTTCAAAAGTTATATAGTATAAAAAGATATACCCACTACAACAATACATACAAAAATAATATAAAAAATTATCACAGATACTCTAAACATTCTAGACATCTTCACCAAATATACTGACAGAGCCTAGATATATTAGTTCCTCTAACCAGGTATAACAAGTGACAAGAAATTAAAATCGAGCCCTACCATTAATAGCAGTGGGTACTGTGATAAAAATAGTGTTTACTACCATTGGATAGTTATTTTTAGTCATGATCTTCATTCTATTTCTATTTTTATTTATTTATTTATAATTATTTCTTTGATATTCTTTGATATTCTTATTGGTACTTGATTAGCATAGATCACTTTATCAAATGTAGCACGTGATATAATTTACCGTAGATCAGGCAGCCCAGGAGGCCTAGGAGGCCCAAGTGGCCCATTTTTACAAGTATATAAGTAGTCATAATTTGCTCAAAAGTAGGATAAGTTTGGATATAACTTCATTTGACTTTGGAAGTTTAGGAATAACTTCACTTTTCTTTTGGGAGATTGGATATCTCGTTCTGATTTTAGGACTAAAGGAATTGTCCTAGTTTTTTTGATTTATTAATAAACTTGGGTTCTGAGCGAACCATATTTCTTTGGAAACACTTTGTGACACTGTTTAAAGGGTTCTTGGTGAATCTCTTTTTGTATATTTCTTTATTATAAACCATTTCTTTAATTCTTTCTTTGGGAATTGTCCTTTTAAAAGCAATTCCACTTAGACACACCAGTCAAATATAAATTTGATCTCAGTACTCATTACCAATTGATTTTATTGCTTTACTTAACATTAAAAATAGTTTATACAATTATTCTATAAATAAATGTAAATGTACTACATACAATTAATAAAATAAACAAATTAAGTGATTAAAAAAAAATGAAACTCAAATAAGTAAATATAAAATATAATATATATATTTTTATTTTAATATTAAGTAAAATATAAATAAATATAAAAAAATTTTTATTAAATTATTTTTTAAATTAAAATTTTTATATTTAAAAATATTTCCTTTAATTAAAATTTTTATATTTAAAAATCTTTCTTTAAATTAAAATTTTTTTAAAAAATAAAACTTTTATAATTAAAAATATTATTTCTTTAAATAAAAATTATTTTTATATAAAATATAAAAATTAAACACAATTTTAAAATTTCAAAAAATATAGAACTCAAATAACTAATCCTGAAATATAGTCCAGGTTTTACACTATTTAAAAATATATATATTTTTTAATCTATAGTCAGATTAGCATGGCATGTCTTTATTATATATATACTAGATATTTATAAATTGTTATGACTTTCACATACTAATTCACTTGTTATTGAAAAACTATGTCTCTAAATGTAACTAGGGAATAATATTTTGCTTCTTTACTAATTTAAATAACTTCTCTAATTAATAAAGACATTATCTACAGGTCATTACTATAGATTATTTTAAGTTTTGTTTGTAGTTAAAAATCAAATCATTTGATTTCATGATAAGTCTAATCCTTAATAATCACTGTTATTAACCTTAATTATTAGTTATTTTTTCCTTTGATTATTATCTATAGTTCTTGTCTATCATATTACTTTAGTTCTGTTTTTAGATCATATAACATATATAATACAAGGTATGTCTCATTGGTTCATAGGATAGATCCAATCATTAGTAATTGATATAGCATGTATTATTTAATTTCATTATTTAATTTTCATATCTTATCTATATTTAACTAACAGGTTATCCAAGTGAGCAGATCTGACATATTGACCTAATTTGGCAAATCTGATAGATTTGGTCACTTTGGTCACTTTAGTTATCAAATATTTAATATTCAATCATGTATATAAAGACCAATTGTCCAAAGCAGTTGACCCAAGATTTTACGTACTAAATTCTCTTATCCTTGATATTATATATCTTTAATAAATCTTCTAATTAAACCCAATCAACCAAAGCCTCTTTTAACAAGTTTGTATAACCTCTACTATTCTTGAATTATCAACTTTAGTATATCATAACTAAAATATTCTCACTTAATTTAAAGTAGATTATTGCTATAGCTATTTCATATATCTATCTAATTTGGAGGTTATTGGATAAGTTAACAAATTGGTGGTGACTGTGAGATTCACTACTCTATAAACTATTCTCTGGAAACAATCAAGAAGCCTTGCTCAGTATTGGAAATATTCACTTAGAAAGTAATTTGAGAATCCAAAGTCTAGCAAAATATTTGAATTTTGTTATATAAATAGTTTAAAAAACCACTTTATTACTAATAGTATACATGATACTTTCCACAAAACATATTTAAATACCAATATTAATCAAATTTATTCTTTTTATATTGATAACTCTTGTTTAATTTATTGCCTACCCCAGGAACCTTCTTCTATTTTCAAAAACTTTTGGAATTGGTTCAAAGTTGAATTTGTTGCTATTTTTTATAATTTTGTAACCCAATATTATTTTAATCAAGTTCTTTCTGCTTCTACTCTTCATTTTGAATCAACTACTATCAAAAAACTAATTTTTACTATCCAATATATACATATATATTCCTTTGACAACATTTATTTGAAACTCTTATCTGCTATTACACAATTCAATTTCTTTACTATTGATTTTCTTGAACCATCTAATTTACTTGTTGATTGTATATCTTGGATAGCCCACTTTCTTTTAGTCCATTCAAAACTTACAATTATTTCAAAAATCTTTTATTTTTCAATAAACCCTTATATTTTGAATCACTTTTTAACTCTTGTATTTCTGTTTTTTTTTCTTTTTTTATTTTATCCACTACATCTACTTCTCTTAATAATATACATATCCATATAACAATGGTAATATCCAAGGATATCTATGATTATTTTGAACAATATCCTTTGCCCTCACACTTCAATATACTATAAGTGGAACCCTTCTCTGGTAATGAAACCCAGGACCCTATCACTTGGTTGACTTCTTTTAAAAAGGCTATGATGGTTAATCAATAGGAAGATAAAAACTAATCTGTATACTTAATATCCACTTCCAGAATGAAGCTGAGAAATGGTAGATAACATATTTTGAAAATAATAATACTAATGCTAATGTTATGAAATAGAAGACCATCTCTAAGGAATTTAAACAATAGTTTTGTACCCAGTGATAAATCAATAAATAGACATGTGATCTTGAAAAATATAGGCAAGGACCAACTGAATCTATGACTGCTTACCATGTCACTTTCAAAAAACTTCTCAAAAGGGCTAATATTAAAGGTGACATAAGTCCTAACTAACAACTCCACTACTATATCAGGAGATTGCTATCACACTTGGCTTCAATTGCTTTCATGAACAATTCTAATGATATGATTGCTACATACAAACATACAATGGCTTATCAAAATGGTCAGGACATAAACAATGATAAGAAACCATGCAATCATGCTTCTATCTAAAGAAATTTCAAAATGGTTTCTTTGAAATCTGAAGACCTTATGAATGCTCTTATAAAAAGTTTGAAAAACTTCAATTGAACTTGGCTGAAAAATTGAAACTTCTTTCTGTTCAAGCGGAAAATCAAGAATGTTACCCAAGGCAACCTATCTCAAATCCCAAGAATAGGTCTAGCTCTATCCAACTTGTATGTTTTAGATACAATGAACCAGGACATCTGGTCAGGGAATACATATCTGAAAAGGTCCAAGCAATTCCCTCTAGATCCAAGAAACCTTTGAATTATCTTACTGTTGAAAAATCTAAAGAGAAGTTCAATAAATCTGAATATAAGGAGAAAGTCTACATTGGTCAGTACAATTAACCCTATACCACTAATAAAAGGGAGGTCAAGCAAAAGCAAAAACAATTTGAATCAAATAAGGAATTTAACCTATGAATCAAAAAAGTCTCTAGGATTTCATTAAGAGAAATTCATAATTCTAAACCTGAAGTGATTGCAACCCCTCCTACTGTCAAACCCAAAAGGTCCAAAACCAAAGCTCAACTATCTATTGTAGACCAACTATTCAACTATAATATCTTTGAGTATATTCTAAATCTTCCTGTCAAAGTTACTCTGAAACAAATGTTGAAATATTCCAATCAGTACAAAAATTTGGGGAAAATTCTCAAGTGATCTAAGGTACTTGTAGAAACCAATTATCTTATCTCTGATGATCCAAGGAAAACCATAGCTACTAAGTGCTATGTCCATATCAAACGACATCTTGTGATAGCCATTCTTGACTCTAGTGCTGCTGTCAATAGTATTACTAACAAACTTATAAGGAAACTTAGATTGGAAATTAATACCAAGTCCAAAACCATTGTAATTACTATCAATGGTACACAAGCTAGGACTCTTAAACAAATAACTACTTTAAAAATATTTATCCAGGATTTGATTGTACTGGTAACCTTGCAAGTAATTGAGTCACATGAGAAGACCCCCCTTCTGAAAACTGATTGGCTGCATCTCATGATGGCAAATTGGAATTTTGAGGACCATACTCTCCAAATTATTTATAAGAGCAAAACTATTGCCATAGAAACCACTCACCATGCTGATACTCTCCACATCTTCCACAAGGTAATAATAATTATGAGGATAATAAGAATAAACTTTTGAATAAAATTAAATATGAATCTGAAAGTGATCTTGAGAAATAGGAGATCTATATGTCTGATCTTATTCTTGAATCTAAAGATGAAAACCCTGCATCTTTCTCTCTGACTGTTCTGAACCTGAGAAACCCTATCCTGAACCATCTACTAGAATCTTGACCAAGGAACAACAAGTCGAGATTCAACAAATTCTATCTGATTATAAGGATATCTTTGTTGATCACATCTTCAAGAAAGGTCAAACAAGTAATCTAGAAAGAATCACAGTAATTATCTATAGCATTAATACTGAAAATGTTACTCCAATCAAATAGTGACCATACAAAGCCTTATCTAATCAACAGGAATTCCTCAAAAAGGAAATTGAGGAAATGCTTTAGTGAGGAATCATCAGTCCAACTACTAGCTTCTGGTTTTCTCCTGTTGTTATAGTATCCAAGAAAAATAATAGACAGTGTTTCTATGTTGACTATAAAAAACTCAATACAGTTACTAAAAAAGATATCTACCCCATGCCAATTGTTGATGATCTTTTAGAACCTTCAATGATGCTCAATGATTTACCTGTCTTGATTTAACAAGTGGATATTGGCAAGTGGCAATAAGTAATAAGGACAAACACAAAACAGCATTCATAATAAAATATGACCTATATGAATTCAATGTTATGCCTTTTGATTTTTGCAATGCTCTTGCAACTTTCCAGTGACTAATGGACAAAGTATTGGCTCTCTATCATGACAAATTTGTTGAAGTTTATCTTGATGACATTACTATCTTCTCTATCACCTTTGAACTCTATTATCAGCATGTTTCTATTATCTTGAATATTCTCAAGAAAGCCTCTCTGATATTGAACTCTGAAAAATGTCACTTTTTTTTATTGCAAGTGAAATTATTTGGTCATGTGATTAACCGTGAGGGAATCCAATCTGATAATGACAAAATTATAAAAGTTAAGGAATTTCCAAGGCCTATCACTATTAGGCAATTGTGAGGATTTCTTGGACCTGCCTCTTATTATAGAAAGTTCATCAAAAACTTCTCTTCTATTGCCTATCCTCTGAATTTTTTTTTGAAAAAAGATATATCCTTTGAATGGATGGATGATTTTCAACAAGCTTTTGAAAATCTGAAGTGACTTTTAACCTTATCTTCTGCCTTGAGATACCCTGATTTCTCCAAGGTCTTCTATCTTCATACTGATGCTTCTGGAACTGGTATTTATGCTGTTCAGGCACAAAAGAATGTAAAAAAGGAGTATACAATAGCTTATGCTAGCCGCAGTCTCAACCAAGCTGAGTGAAACTATTATACTATTGAATTAGAATGTCTTGCAGTCATCTGGATATTAAACACTTTCATCAATATATAGGGACTCAGCACTTTTTCTTGATTATTGATCACTCTGCTCTTCAATGGTTGAAAACAACTGAACTTAAAGGACAATATGCAAGGTGGATACTCCACTTGGAATCCTATAACTTCACTATCAAACATAGAGCTGGAAGAAAACACAACAATATAGATGCCATGTCTAGGATGTATAATATAGATGAACCAATCTTCCACAACTCTAAGTCTACATCTATCTAAAACTAATTCAAAGTTAACAATTATAAATGAAATCCAATAATAAATAATATTCAGTCAGGTAATCAATATCCTGAATAACAACACAACCTATCTTATCAAAATGGAATTTTAATATTATAATCATTTCAAAAACTATCTTCAATACAACAAATTACCTAATACTTTTGACAACAAACAACAAAAGCAGCTTATCTCTAAAGCACAGTACTACTAAGTAAAAAACAACCAACTCTATAAAAAGGATTGCCACAGGAAAACAAGGAATCAATTACTTCATGTGATCAAAAACAAGAAGTGGAACCAATCTTATACTTACTACACGATCATTTTACTGAAGCACATCTTGGTGTGGACAAGGTCTTTGAAAAGCTACATGATCAATACTACTGGCTCCAAATGTTTGAGAATATGAAGTATTATATTAATACTTGTGACCAATGTTAACAATGAGGCAAATTCAGGACCCTGGATCCTTACACCCAATTACAGTTGGTGATTCCTTCTCCAAAATAAGCATTGATATTGTAGAACCCCTTCCAATCACAAGCAAGGAAAACAAATATATCATTGTTGCACTGACTACTTTACAAAATGGCCTAAAGCTAAAGCAATCTCCTATGTCACAAGACAGTGAGTTGTAGATTTTATTTATCAAGTTATTATTTGTAAACATAGATGTTCAAAACATATACTTACACATTTTAAAAATAAAATAGTTGAAGCTTTATTAGAAAAATTTCAAACATGAATTCTTTATTCTATCTCATACCACTCACAAACAAATGGACTTGTGAAGCGCTTAAATATGACTCTATATAAATCTCTAGCAAAAATAACCAAGAGAAAGGATGATTGGAATGAATTTATTGCACCAACATTATTTGTCTATTGCACATTAAAACAAGCTTCTACCAAATTTACCCCCTTCTATTTGATTTATGACTGCAACCCTCAAATGCCTCACATGGAAATAGATAAAGTAATGAAAGAAAGGAAATATTTTAATCTGACTCTATTAACTGTTTGAAACCCTGCCCACTGTCCAAGGAACTGCCCAAGAAAAAATTCTGAAAGCCCAAAAAAAAACAAAAGGAGAAATTTGACCTGAAGTTGAAAAAACCAAGGAACTTCAAAATTAGAGATAAAATGTTAATCTAAGATGCTACCAAGGACAAATACTTTACTGGAAAACTAAAACCAAAATGGAAATAATCTTACTTTGTCCACAATAACTTAGGAAATAGTGTCTTTAAACTTAGGATGATGGATGGAAAAGTTCTGACTACCCCTCTCAACTTGGCCTTGCTGAAACCATATCTTGACCATGAAAAATGGAAACCTACTATATATATTGAAAACTGAAAGGAAGAATATACAGTGTAATAGTAATGGCCTCTGAGCTCTCACTACTATTACAGCCAGCTTCAGGGCTTTCAGCAATTACTGCATAATTCCAAGGTGAAGTACTTATAAGTGAATAAGTGAAAATATGAAAAAGAAAAAAAAAACCTCAAAGCTCAAGCAAGAAAAAGGTTCTATTCAAAGGAGCAGGAATAGGAACACTCAACTGGCCAACAGGACATCAAGCCTGGCCACTCTCTGCTACAAGTTCTGATTTACCAATTTCGACTCTCTGATCCTAGTTGAAGTGGAACTTCTAGAGGCCAACTGCTCTACATCCCTCTTCAACTGATTAATTTCTTCTTGAAGATCAGCCTGGGACTACTTACCATGATATATTTGTCTCTTCAAATATTTGACCTTTTCTTGGAGAGTGACGATAGTTGCCCATAAAGAATATATCCTTTCTGAGCAAGTGAGTCTTTGTGCTTTAGCAGCTCTGGTTTCTCTTAGCATAATAATAAAAGAAATATTAGGAATACCTGGAAAACCAAGAAAAGTTCATATATTAAATAGGGGAATATAGATGATCGTACCATCTATCAATTATATAATAAGCTCCACTATCTACTAGTTTACATTAAAAAGGATTACCATATTCATACAAAAATTGTCATGACTATCATTCAGGATCTAATTTTGAAAGATTTTCTAGTCACATTTCCTGAATTTGTGCAAGTAACCCTAATACTATATGATTTACTCCAACCCATTGAAAATCAAGTCTTGCAAAAATACAGGTATATACAATATGCTATCCGCATGAAAAATAAGATTTTCTCCTTGGTTTATATATACTATCTGAGGGAATTATTGAAAGGAATAGTCAATGAAATAGTCAATTGATCTCAACAATCCTATCTGAACAAACATTTGACTAAATATCATCTTACTGGATACCATCACACTTATGGTCTCTTTAAAAGATCTGGGATTGAGCAAATTTGGAGAACAATGTATACAACTTTGACTATGATTATTAAGTTGAAGTTCAATAAATATTAACTCCTTGTGAATTCTTGATTCACGGAACTCACTGCTTAAGTAAAGAGGAAATGTTAGCCTTAATTATTACTATAAACCACTGCATATAATACCCCCTCTAAAATAATACCCCCTTAAATAATATCTAGTAGTATTAAAAAAAAACTCAATAAAGGATTACTATCCAGGTATATTAAGCTAGAGCCAATAAAATTGCAATATGAATGGACAAGTAAGAGATACATCAAATAATAATAAGACACTAAATATCCTGCCATTTATACTACCTTCCTTCTAATAGAATACTCTCTGGATATTAATCAATTTATTATAGGGTAAATTGATTAATATCCAGGATATTGTATACAGTAGTTTATAGTAGTTATTTTTTTTTTAATTATTATCTATAGTTCTTGTTTATCATATTACTTTAGTTCTATTTTTAAATCATGTAACACATGTGATGCAAGGTGTATCTTATTGGTTTATAGGATAGATTCAATTATTAGGGTAAAGTAGTGATTGACATAGTACACATTATTTAATTTCATTATTTAATTTTCATATCTTATCTATATTTAGCTAGCAGATTACTCAAGTGAGCATATTTGGCATATTTACCTAATTTAACAAATCTAACAGATTTGGTTACTTTGTTTACTTTGATCACTTTAAGCACCAAATAATTAATATTCAATTATGTATATAAAAGCCAGCTGTTCAAAGCAGTTGACCCAAGATTTTACCTACTGAATTCTCTTATTTTTGACATTATATATCTCTAATAAACTTTCTAATTAAATCAAATCACCCAAAGCCTTTTTCAACGTGTTTGTGTAATCTCTACTATCCTTGAATTATCAACTTTAATATACCATAATTGAGATATTCTCTCTCAACTTAAAGTGAATTACTGCTATAGTTGTTCCATCTATCTATTTGATTTGAAAGTTATTGGATAGGTTGACACTATGTACTTCATTCTTTTTTTTTCTTTAGTGCCTTCCAGATTCAAATCCTATAGAGATAATGGTATTGCTTTTTGGTTTTATCCAATTTATATATTAGATTTATGTTTGTGTCTTTAATTTCTTTATCTTTTTCAGTAATCTTCTACTGCTTTTTCTATTCTATAACTTTAATAAAATGATTATTCCAGATCTCCTTTTTAAAGTTTACTCACATTTTTTAATAGAGCTTACCAATTATACTCTATATATTTGCAGGTGAAATCTTGAATTGCTCTTTAAGATATTTCTTCAAGAAGGTGATCTTATCTTCTTCTATATATATTGAAAAGGCTTTTATCAGATTTTGAATTTCTTTCAACCATTTGTCTATTTAGTTATTTATTACAAATCAGACTTCTTCTTTATTTTTAACTTCTTTGCTAATATATTTGTGAATTTTTTCATTTGCTTTTTGCTATATATCTTTTTTGATTTCTCTATTGACTGGATATTCAAAGAGATGTTCTAATATATCTTCTTGAAGTTTGTATACTAGACAAGTAATTATAGTGTACACCTTTGATTTTCTTTTTTTAAGTATCTGTAAAACTGAAAGTTTATTGTGAGTTAAGTTATTTAGAAGGTTTTTATCTTTATTGGTCTTGAAAAAAGTATTGAAGTATTGGTTAGATTGAACTAATTTCAAAAGATTAGTCAATCTATAACTTTATTATTTTGGATCCAAAAATCCTGATTCCTTTTCTGTATTGTTTAGTCTAATTCAATTTTTTTCTTATTGAATATTTTGATGAAATCTCTAATACCAATCTCTATTGTATATTTTTTTCACATGGCTATTGGTGAAGATTTTTCTTAACTCTGATAGTTGATATCAAGTTATTGGATTCTCTTATCTAGTCTATTTAGAAAGCAAATCTACTTGATTATTAAATTTGTTGGTTCTATGAACCTTGACCTTCAAGATTTCCAAATTTATATCTTTCTTATTCACTAGATCTTTGATTTTATTTTATAGGGACCAGTCGATAGTTTTTGTTCATCTTCTTATTAATATCTCAGTTTGTGAGTAGATAGATTTTTATACTTTGACTATTGTGTTGCAATTAGTATAAATCATGATAATCATATTTGAGAATGGTATGTGACACAATAAAAATAGCTAATATTTCAACTCTGGTTGCAGATGGCCAAGTGAAAGCTCTTGCTGAAAACTATTTAACCACTTTGTTATTCTCTATTAAGATTTAAGCTAAATCCATTTTAAGTTCACAATCTGTCATCCCTTTTTTATAGAAGTTATTAGTATAAAAAGTAAGTTGATCAACCATATTTTTTCTATTATATCTCAGAATATTTATATGTTTATTTTTATATTTTTCTGTTTATATGGCTTGTTTTATTAGTGTGATGTCCTAGTCTTTCACTTGAATCTTTACTTCTATAGATCTGATAGTTTGCACTATTTAAAATTAAACTATATAAAAAATAAAAATTTTTTAATAAAAAAATATAAAAATTAAAAAAATAAATATTAAATAACTAATTCTGAAGCATAGTTCAAGTCTTTATATTATTTAAAATTAAAATATATAAAAAATAAAAATTTTTTAAATAAAAAACTATTTTTTATGAAAATTAAATACAATTTTAATATTTTAAAACTCAAATAGCTAAACTCAAAGCATAATTAAAGCCTTTATATTATTTAAAATTAAAATATATAAAAAAAAATTAAAAATTAAAAACAAATAAAAAAACAATTAAATAAAAAACTATTTTTTATAGAAAATAAATATAATTTTAAAAATTTTTAAAAAAATAAAACTCAAATAACTAATCTTGAAGCATAGCCCAGATTTTTGCATTATTTAAAATTAAACTATATAAAAAATAAAATTTTAAAAAATGTAAAATATAAATAACTAATCCTAAAGTATAGCCCAAGCCGTTATCTTATCAATTTCTTTAATAAAGTACTATTCTATATTACTAAAAAACTAAAGTTTGAGTTTTCATACTTTAACAATTATGAGTAAAAACATAAGCATTGCAAGAAATATTTTAATTCTCCAGGATTCATAGATATATACTCTGTAGTTATAACATGATCACGTTATGATATCAGTACCAAGTAATATAGGTGTGAATATATTGGATTTTCAATGTCAATCCTTGAATCACTGATTAAATATATGATTAATTCAAATCTATATTTAAAATTAATTAAAATTTAAATGCAAATATTTAATTGTCTACACTTAAATTTTAATTAAACAAATTTTTAATTATGCAATGATACAATTAAATTAATTTTAAATTAATTAATTATATTATTGCATAATTAAAAAATTAATTTAAAATTAATTAATTATATTATTATGCAATTATTTATTTAAAATTAATTAATTATATAATAATATAATTAATTAATTTTTTAATTACATTATTGTATAATTATTAATTTTTTAATTACATTATTGTATAATTAATTAATTTTAAATAATTAATTACACGATCACATATTTAAATTAACTTTAAATTAATTAATTACGTTATTGTGTAATTAAAAATTAATTAAAAAATTAATTAATTATGATATTGTATAATTAAAAATTAATTTAAAAAATTAATTAATTAAACAAGGATATTGTCAACCTATTCAATAATCTCCAAATCAAATAGATAGATAAGATAATTATAGCAGTAATCCACTTTAAGTTAAGGAAGAATACCTTGGTCGTGATATACTAAAGTTGATAATTCAAGGATAGTAAAGGTTACACAAATATATTTAAAGAGGTTTTGGGTAATTGGATTTAATTAAAAGGTTTATTAGAGATATATAATGTCAAAAATAAGAGTTTCAGTAGATAAAAACCTTTGATTAATTGCTTTGAATAATTGGCCTTTATATACATAATTGAATATTAATTATTTAGTGACCAAAGTGACCAAAGTAATCAAATCTGCCAGATTTATCAAATTAGACCAATATGTCAGATCTGTTCACTTGGGTAACTTGCTAACTAAATATAGATAAGATATAAATATTAAATAATAAAATTAAATAATGTATGCTACTGTATATCAATCACTACTTTGTCCTAATAATTGAATCTATTCTATGAACCAATGAGACATACCTTGCATCACATATGTCAACAAGAACTATAGATAATAATCAAAGGAAAATATAACCAATAATTAAGGCTAACAATATAATTAATTATTTAAAATTAATTTATTGTGATATTATATAATTAAAAATTAATTTAAAAAATTAATTAATTATACAATAACATAATTAATTATTTAAAATTAATTAATTATAATATTATATAATTAAGAATTAATTTAAAAAATTAACTAATTACACAATAACATAATTATTTATTTAAAATTAATTAATTATAATAATACATAATTAAGAATTAATTTAAAAATAAATTAATTATATAATGACATAATTAATTATTTAAAATTAATTAATTATATTATTGCATAATTAAAAATTAATTTAAAAAATTAATTAATTATAATATTACATAATTAAGAATTAATTTAAAAAATTAATTAATTACATAACCATATAATTAATTATTTAAAATCAATTAATTATGATATTATGTAATTAAGAATTAATTTAAAAAATTAATTAATTATGCACTGATATAATGCATTATTTAAAATTAATTAATTACATTATTGTGTAATTAAGAATTAATTTAAAAAATCTAATTATGTAATAATGTAATAAATTAATTAATTATGTTATTATATAATTTAATTTTAAATAATTAATTATATTATTGAGTAATTTAATTTTACATAATTAATTATATTATTATATAATTAATTATATATAACATAATTAATTAAATTAATTAATAATTACTCATTCTATAATTAATTATTAAATTAATTATTATATTATATAATTAATTAATTATCTAATTATATAATAAATTTAATTAAAATAAATAAATAAATTATATTATTATATTATTAATTAATAATATTATACTGTTAACAAATCTCTTAGATTCTTAGAATTTTTTTTTTTTTAGGCAATTTATCTAAGAAAAGAAAAACATCTATAATTCAAGTCACATATTCTTGTAACATTAGCATACAACTGTCATCTTAGCATAAAATAATACTTGTACATAGTTTTGGATTAATAGATTGTTGAAAAAAAATATATATATAGTAAGAATTTTAGCTTTTTTTTCTTTTTTAAAAAGAAGGAAAGAAATCAATATAAACTAATTTACAGTTAGAAAAGGTGAGCCAATAACAATTTCACAGTGTTTGCAACCAGGCCAGTATAGGTTGATATCTTTTTTAATACTACAAGGAATTATAAAGAAAATATATTTATTTAATAAATCAAACAAATCTCAAATCCCTTAAGACCTAGAAGAACATCAAAGCTTTTCAAGGTCTAAATAGTCTAATATATACATTCCACCTTACAAATATCAAAGCACCTAATCAAAATAACATGAATATATATACATGTATAGATCTATTATCAAAACCAAGTTTGACTAAGATTTATTATAACAGTACAATAAATTGAATAAATTTGGTAAGATCCTTAATTATAACATTATCACAGGATATGATTGACATAAATAGAATAGCAAGAGTTTATAATACAATATTAAAAACTAGTATAAACAAGTAAACAATACTAAGTAAAAAAAGAATAAGTAACATGTATCTGATTAAAACAAAATTAAGATACAAATCAAAATAGGGAATTTGTAATAAATCCATATCTGCCCCATTAACTCTGTATAAGTATATATGACTCTGCATAACTATGAACCTGAAATCTGTCCTATATACTATTTTTAAACTTTTTATATAATATTCTCTGAGATTATTTTTAGCCCTGAATTGAGTACCCATAATCATAACCAATTAATCTTATTTTTTTAGAATAGAAATTAGTTCTGTAAACAAAAGTAGCACAAATTAATAAATTATTATAATTATTATTATTATTCTTTTTATTTTCTTCTTTAAGTTATATATAATTCTATAAGTTTGAATATCTATTATGTCAAGATTTTTGTATTTTTAATTAATGTATTTATAGATTTATTTATATAATTTCAATTAAAAGGTACTTTAGACCAGATTCTTATATAAAAAGAAAAAACCTTTCCTAAAATAAAAACAATTTTGTTATTCTATTGACCGAATACCAATTGTTCACTAACTTTTTAGAAATAAAATCTTTTACAGAATTACTAAAACAAGAAGTAAACACATAAAAGATTTTTTTGCTTTACATAACTTTAATAACACTAAGCGATTTATTTTCTATTAGCTATTCTTTACATATACAATAAATAAGTTAAAGAAAATTTTATATATAATAAATAATAGAGAAAAGTATATTATTGATACTCTAATTTGACTTGCAAGAAAGCATAATAAATATAATGAACTATAGGTTATACAACAAATAGTTAGATTGAACAAATCACCATTCAAGTGAAAGAAGAGGCACCAGTCCCAAAAACCTGTGTAATACTCAATAGTATTATTGCGAGTATCTTAGGAGTGATGTTTCATAAAAAATGAATCTTAATACAATATATAACCTACTTTTGACAGCTTAGAAAAGAAAACAAAGAGAATTTTCTTCAGCTATATATTGAAAATGAACTTCTTGAAATAATTAAAAAAGAAAAAAATATACCAAAAATATAAAAACCCTTCCCATAGAGATTATTACTCAGATAGAAAATAAATTTTATGGTAGATAATGAGATTACAATGTCTAATGTTCAAGAATAAGAAGTGATAGAAGAAAAAATAACATTCAAAATTCTGAGAAAAAAGATTTAAGGTCAAAATATAAGTGAATGTAGCTCATATAGTACAAGAACCAGAGCTAAAAATTCTACTTCAAATCCATATTATATAAGTAAAAAAAGAGTATATTGATTAGGAGCCATAACAGCAAACATTCTAGGAAGCTCAATAAAACTAGAGCCTATCCGTGCAACACCTTAAAACTATCTTAGGATAAATGAAACCTTCTTCATAAAAGTTTTATTAATGATAATGAATGGCTGATTCTCTACTTCAAAGAAGAAGATTTCCTTAAATATTTAGAAGAGGTAAACAGAAAGGAGGAAGTCTTTATTTTTCAACAACTAAAATCAGGAAAAGAAGAATGCATGGATCAATCAACTATAGATAAGATGAAGAAAAAGATATTCTGAACTCACAATCTAGAAGAAAGTAAAGACATATGGTATGTAAATCTAGTGGATGTGGATCGTAAACTCTTCAGAAGTTATATAAAAGAATATCTAAAAAGATATGGGAATGTTAAAAACATCAATATCTATAAGGTAAAACCAAGACCAGAGTAAAGGCCTACCTTAAGTGGCATAAACATTTCAAAATCAATCCTGAAGAAATATGGATAACACCACTTGAAATAGAAATGACAAGAACAATTTTCACTAAAGAAGAACTGACTGATAAAGAAATAAATGAGGGTTTTTATTTCCATTAACTGTGTGAATATTTTAGAGAAATCTCAATTCATGTGAGAGTTAAGATTTCTACCCACACGAATAAATATTACCATAAGCATTACGGCATTATTTCTTTAAATCAAATAAAAACAAAGGAATTGTTTTAATTCCGTAGTGGATGATGTTCACAACTTGCGCCCATGTTTCACTAGATCCTGTGCGCTTTTGCTATTATAATACAAACGTTTCTTTTACCAGTTAATAAGAAAATTCAGGCACCTTTCTAGCACCTTTTCCGGGTTTATTCTACTACGCGGTTCTTTAATAGTAAAAGATAGATCCGCAAAGGACCCGGGGCAAGTGTCATTGCACAATTCAAGGCCGGCAACTCATATGCGAATGAAACGAGAGCGTATATTTCTAAGTTAATAAAGGGGAAAATGACATCGGAGTATCATAAAAACTGCCATCAGAGACAATCAGAAGTTTTTTCTTCGGCGGGGTGGCCAGAAGTCAATTCACTATTACAGTATATCAGCTGTTGTTCAAATATTTCTTTGTTTATGAAGGTATTGTTGTGCTATCACCTTAACGTTTTATAGAAATTGGAGAAGTGTGCTCTGAAAATTTTCCAAATAAAATAAAATATACTTGAAACTCGCTTATTGACTTTTAGAAAACCCGTTCATGTTGTATTATCGACACAAATCATACCATTCGTCGGGGGGTTTTATTTTTAAAATTTCCTTGGGTAAAAAAATGAATTGAGCAAACATGCCAAATTCCAGATGCCACTAGTGTAAAGAATAATTTCAACAAGTGAATAATAATACAATAATTCATTAATTTTGTTTATCACCGAAGAATATACTGTACGTATAGGTATTTTTTTTATAACTGACCGACATATGACAATGAAATAGCCATACTCCTGGATTATCAGTTACGAAGCGGATGTTAGCCCATCTAAAATTTACGATGGCAATAAAGTTAAATTTTATTACGTGGAACGGTTAGGAAAAAAAAAAAAAAATAAAAATAAAAATACCCTCGACCAGGAACAATTCCAACATCCCGTTTAATTGGATTTTTTATATTTATACCTTCACCTAGTGGAGTGGTCGAATTTCCAAATCCCAGAAACCAAAAGGAATTACCGTGCTATTAAGATAATTCATAAGTAAAATTTTTGTAAGAGAGGTACGATTCTTAAAACAGACAACTTACCAAATGAAAAGGATGTTGAATTGAATCTCTGTCTGTGACAATGAGAAATGAATTTTGAGGAGTCATCAATTTACATTATTGATAAAATATTAGTGAGTTTAAATTCTCATTACTTATCAAAAAAATGTCTACAACTTCGATCGCCTCGAATGTATATGAATTTAGCGAAACAGGAAACTCCGCTCCTCGATACAACTCTAGAATAGTATTACTGTTGGTAAAAACAACAGGAGGATTAAATCCTCTTGATAAAGTGGCTATAGAACCCAGCGGGGTCTCGTTCTTTTCCGGAGAGTCGACATCCATTATTATTTGCATCTTTAATTCAACGGTTGGATCCAATACATTTTGTTCGTAATATGGGACCAACCCTGTCAATTCACCCTCTATGCATCTTACCGATTCATTAACCCAAGTTTGGGTTCTAGGTAGGGATTTATCATCTGGATCATAACGGACGATTGCTTTTACTTCTTTCGGAAGTTTCTTTAATTCTTCCTGCGGAGTCGTGGACCTTAGGCACTCTGCCTGAAAAATCGCACGCATCCAATAGTTGTTGGTTGGAATTGAACTGTTGGCTTGACTAATAATTATAGAATATCGTTGAGATACTCCAACTGCTACAAAATGTAAGTTTTCCGATGGCTTAACAATGGTTCCTTCGACTTCGATTATTTGAATAAGGTGATCGTCAATTGTGAATAAAAATGACATTAATGAGCTATGGTGTGGTGTTAGTGGTGATCGTCGACATTTAAAATGGACAAAATCAATACGTATTATGGTACTATATTTGAGCCACGGTAAATTCTTTACCTTGCATTAATTAGGCGGATGCGAATTCGTTTCCCTTGTTTAAAAATGAATTCCGAAAATCCATCATTAGATTCGCATCCATACTGACGAGGGCATTCCCCGTTTTTCCCGTTAATCAAACCATTATCTGGAACGGGCTACGCATGATATTAAATTACTGAAACATTGAGCTGAAAAAATAGAAATAAAAATAATAATTCGTTAACCGCATACATACCTCAGGTATTGGGTTGGCATATGAATTGTAGTGGATATAGTTTGCATATGTGTTACTAACATCTTCCGACATATCATAATACCAATCAGACATTATAATTGTGGTCTCATCATCGTATCCGAAAATTTCTTGATCTTTTGTATCTTTAACAATAAGTGGACCGTACAGTCCATCTAGTAGCTGTGTGAAATAGTGTCCGTGACTGTCAAGAAATGTAAAATAGAAATGTGTTATTAATCGCGGTTCACACGTTGTTCGTAAATTAAATCCTTACTCACTACCAATATGTTCCCGAATATCTCGCCACAATTTCATAGGCAAAAGAATAACCATGCTTTATAGAACATTGAGTTACATACGGTGCTCCATCCATAAAAGGTGAACCGAAATGTGGTAACCCATGCCAGTGTAGCGATACGTTACCATTTCCGAACAAATTATGCACCCAAATCTTTAGCTTTTGACCTTTGTAAACGGAAATTTCTGGACCAGGAAATCGTCTATTTACGGTAACTACTTGTCTTGCAACACCACCAGGTGCTCTGGTTTCACTACGAATATAAAGGTTTATCTCAAGTGGTTCATCTAAATCTACACTTGATAAGTTAGAAATGATATCACCCGTGTCTTCGAAAATTGGAGTGGAATGGACGATGGCTAGTTGGATTAATATGCCTAGCCAGAGAACCAAAGTTTTATTTGCAATTTTCATTTCGGGGACAGATATGATAACCGATAAGCCTTACGTGATTAAATAAGAGAGAGAAGGCGTTGTCCGTATTTATGATAAGGCTTTGGGATGTTTTCAAATACGGCAAATGCCTAATAATATTTTGACCGCATACACATACTGTATGTAAAAATCATTCGAGGCTTATAATAACAAAAATTTTGTGCGTTTGAACTTGCACGATTTACACATTAACTCAAATTCAAATAATTTATGCGACAAATCTTTCGACTTGGAGTAGGATATTCTTCATATTTTTACAATTATAGAAAATGAGGGGGTAATATACTGAGTAATTTGAACTTATATTTTCTAAAAATCAAAGAGTTAAAATGCACACATAACTGTTCAGAAAAAATTGCGCGCAAATTGATTCCACTGTTTCTTGATTGATGATTCATTGCAAAAAGCGCAAGAAATGGGATCACGAACGATTATCGGGGACTCAACGAAAGAGATGACCATGAATAGATATTAAAGCAGGCAGGCAAATTGAGGGCTCAAGTAACCCGCGATTAATCTATCTATACGTATAAGATTTGATCAAATCTTATTAACCTGATTTTTCCATGACTATTGTAGATAACCAATTTTGGACTAAACATTACGTATTAGGGCACGGCTAGATGAACATTTGTGTAACGTCTAATCGCGTTTCCAGACATTCTAACGCTGTAATATTTAACCTTTTTTAAGACATAGTTTAATTATCGCTTGCGTTGGTCTGTATATTATTGATTGTACTTGCATCTGTGCACCATTAAGTGTCTATAGTTTTATCGCATTATTTTCCTTTATGCTTCAACCCAAACCGCGTGCATCAGCCAGTTCAGAAAGCATCAAGTTGTTAAACTGTCAATTAAAAATTAGGACATCATAACAAGAAACTGATATTTATTTAATTATAATTATTTAATAAAGTTGTTTAAAATATTAATAAAACAAAAGCAAATCGTTTTTTTTTTTTAACGTAAAATAAAGATAAAGCAAATACAATATATTACATATTATAAAATCAATAACGTATAAAATAAAAATGAATTAAAATCAACAGAATTCAATAATTTTATAGCAGATAAGCAAATAAACATATAAAAATTTGATCAATTTATTTTAATAGTCTGCTTTTTCAAAATTATCATCGATTATGCAAAAATTCTTCTTATATAAACCATATATTTTATTATGAAATTAGTTTTTATACGAATTTTAGCTTTCTAAAATATTTTCTATTTAATATCTTTAAAATCCTTTTATATTCTTTTATATGTGCAATAATAATAAAATATTTTGATTAATATATATTATCTTAATATTTAAAAACTCTTTTCAATGATCCTCTGAACATACACGAAAGACATTCATATAAAAGTCTTTTGGCTTTCTTTAAAACAACTAAAAAATATCTTCAAGGTTCACTTTTACCTTTCCTTTCTTGTTCTCTTTAGCCAAAAACTTGACTTGAAGTGATTTAAAAAAATCAAATGGCGCCTTTCTACTATTGAAAAAAAAAGTTACTAAAAAAAAAACTAACTATAAAGTATCTTAAAAGCTTTCTATCCTTGAAACAAGTTATTATGAATATCCTTTTTGCAATAAAAAAACTTTTTTTTTTTTAATTGATTATTTAAATTCTTTTAAGGTTATCATTTTATGGTTTTTTGAATAATTTTATTTATCTTAAATTTTTGAATAATATAATTTTTGCTAAAATAATTAATTAATACAAAACATATCAATTTCTAAAATATAACAAATCCCTATTAATTACAATCACATATTTAATAATATTGGATTATAAAATATAAAAAAAAAAGTTTACAAATAAATATCTTTTAATTAAACAATAATCATAGTATTAAAAAATAAGTAAAGGATATATAATATATTAATTTTTATTTCTTATTAAATTTTTAAATAATAAAAAACTTCTTTTTTAAAAAAAATCAAAATATTCATATTTTTATTCTAATTAGAAAAGTTAAACCATTATAGATACTATTATTTTAAATAAGTTATAGGTTTAAGTTTCATAAATAGTAGATATAAAATAATTTTTTTTTATAAAAATATAAAATAATAAAATTTTTTAAACAATTTGTAATCTCAATGATCAATAAATAAGTTTTTCAATTAGTTTAAAGCTAAAATATTCTAATTGTGCAAAAATTTTTAATAAAAAATAGCTTAAATAAAAAATTTTTAAAAAGATGAATTATTTTTTTCTTTTTGTTTTCTTGATTAATTTTTAATTTATCATTTTTAAAATAAAATATAATAGACTTATAGATCTATAACATAGTAATAGTGCTCTCAAGTTATAAACACAAGGTTTAGAGTTCAATACTATATGAGAATTATATAGAAAAATAATCAAATTACATGATAATGAGACTTCTAATCACTTTGTTGATTACTGAACTAAAAAAAAACTATCAAGAGAATTGCATAAAGAAAAATTTTTTATTTGATTACACAAAAAATATCTAACTTAATTTTCTTGAACTGGATAGAAACAACATTCCAGAATTCCACTTTTAGAATTATAGTTATTGTTTGAATATAATATTAATTCATATTATACTAGCAGACTTTGGAACTCTACTTTCAGACTTATAATAATTATCTTAATATTCCTTACTTCAAACTATATTAACAAACTCTAGAACCAATCTCTCTAGCTCAAAATATCTCAATTTGATACTCTATTTAATGAAAAGTTAATCAATAAGGATTAATCCAATGTCATATATAATGATAAAAAAGATAATATATTCACTTTTAAGATTTAAGTAAATATTATCTAAGTATATTGAAGAACGTATAAAATCTATCAAGTATATATATATAGTCAAATTAATCTAGTAAATATATTAATAACAAATTAAAAACAATCCCATATTAGCTCATTATATCTCATTGTTTATAACTAGTATTAATCATTTTACTCTTAACTAAATCTATTTATTTTCTAAGTATAAGCTAGTTTAACTGGATAAGTCATAATAGATCTGCATATATATAAAAATATATAAAATATATAAAATAACTGATATAAATGATAATAACTATATATATAATATATTACTAAAAATTACATATCTAATTTTTTTTTAACCTGCAATCATGCCACAATAGTCTATTTTTATGGAAAAATTGAAATAAAATTTATAATATTTTACTGACTTTCACAAAGTAACTAACTTGTCTTCATACAAAAGTACTCTAAGTCAGATTTTAGAAACAATATTTCACTCCCCTAATAAATTGGTAATAATCTCTATCTACTAGGATCATTGTCAACAGTTTGTCACTGTTTATTACCCGAAAACTAATGAATTGCTAAGATAAAAAGGGGAAAGGTGAAAAACAATTGAGGAAAAAGACAACTCAAGGCCTACCAAAAAATTCAAAAATAAAAACAACCTCTTCTCAGAAGGGATCTACCTGATTGGAATAGTTTTCTTGTTTCACTTGAACCTTGAAAGAAATCTTTTTTTTCATCACCTGCGGTATCGGACAAGTCAATCCAACTGGTCTTTCATTTAAGTGAACATCGGATTGAGATATCTCAAGAAAAGTATTTAGATCTCTACTTTTTCCATTAAAGCTTTGTTACTACCTGAGAAACTTAGATAAGAGATAGAAGTTTGCAATTCATATTATCCATCACTTGGTCTTTTAATGTTATGGAAGTTTTCATTGAGGAACTTGAGCTTTTTGAGAGTAACCGTTTCCAGAACCTTCTTTCCAATCACCAATAATGTCATCAGAACACATGAATGTGACCAAAAGTAGCTTGTTTACATTCCAAAAACTAACATGTTTTGTGTTAGCCAATCACCTTTGATGAGGATTTGCGCTACCAAAAATTTAGGATCAAACTGAGGTAGACAAAATTCTCCAAAAAACTATGAAAACGATAGCTTTAAGAGTCTCACAAGTGATTAGAAGGGGAAAAATAAGCCCTTCTGTTATTAAAAACCTCTATATAACTCTCTTTTTAAAGGTTAAATAGGTCTTCAAGTATTTCACAATCAGTTTTTCTTTCTTTGTGAACTTTCTTGCCATTGGTATCAAAAGTATTACTTGACTTTTCTTGATCACTAGAAGTCAAGTTTTTGAGTAAAAAGGTTTGTAAACAAAAGGAAAAGGGTAGAAGTGATTCTTGAAGTCACATTTCAAGTTGTTTTAATGAAAGTATTAAGACTTTATTAGTAAAGAAGTATTGAAACTTCTTGTGAATATCTTTTTTGTGCGTGGTCAGAGAATCAGTGAAATGAATTTCATTATTTTTGTAAAAGTTACATATCTAATACCAATTATAATTTAAAAAATATATAATATATAGTATAGTATTCAAATAATAATAATAATTTTTTTATAGTATATCTTATTATATATACTGTATAAAATTATTTACAAGATCTTTTAATTTTTACATAGTAATTCATTTATTATTGAAAAAACTATTTCTCTAAATACAATTTAGGAAATAATATTTTGCTCATTTACTGACTTGAATGAATTCTCTAGTCAATAAAATCATTGTCTATAGGTCATTACTATAGATCATTCTAAATTCTGTTTGTAGTTAAAAATCAAATCATTTGACTTAATGATAAACTCAATTCTTAAGGGTTTCTATATACTTCTTTCACTCCTTTCTTTAATAGCTTCTTATTTCAGGTCTTATAAGAGTATCAATGATTTTTCTATTCTTGTATAGTTTGTGTATTGAATCTATACTCAGATCTTTTAGATCTTTTATTCTCTTCAGTAATATTCTGTATCTTTTTCCATTCTATTACTTTGATACAATAGTTATTCCAGATATCCTTCTTAAAATTTTTTTTTATTTTGTAACAAAGTTTATTGATTATGCTTTGTAAGAATACTAGATAAATTTTATATTGTACTTTGAGATAATTCTTCAAGAGAGTGATTTTATTTTCTTTTATATATCTATAAATAGTATTAAAAAGGCTTCTGTTTGATTGCTATATCTTGTTTAACCATTTACTTGTCCAATTATCAATTGTAGAGTAAGCTTCTTTTTTATTTTTTATTTCTTTTCTAATATAATAATGATTTTTTCTTTTGCTTTTTATTATATGTCTTTTCTGACTTCTTTAGTGACCGGACATTTAAAAAGGTGCTTTGATGTCTCTTTTTGAAATTTACATATTGAGCAAGTTATTATAATATAAATATCTAATTTTTCTTTCTTGAGTATTTATAATACTCAAAGTTTGTTGTCAATTAAGTTGGTTAGGAAACTTTTATATTTATTAGCTTTAAAAGGGGTATCAAAGATATTGAATGGTTAATCAATATATAATTTTAGCATTTTGAATTTATAGCTTTTGAATCCTTTTCTGTAATGTCTAATTTTTTTCAATTCTTTTTCTATTAAATGTTTTCCAAATTCTTTAATACTAATCTCTATTGTATGCTTACACTATTTGACTATTGTGAAGATTTTTTCTAACTCTGATAGTTGATGCCAAGTTATTAGATTCTTGTATCTAGCTTGTTTAATAAATAGATCTACCCAATTATTGAACCTGTTGATCTTATAAACCTTGACCTTTGTAATTTCTAAGATAAGATCTTTCTTTTTTACTAAGTCTTTGATCTTACTCTATATTGGTCAGTTTATGATCTTTGTTCATCTTCTTGTTGGTATCTCTGTTTATAAACAGATAGACTTTTATATCTAACTACAGTATTATAATCAGTAAAAATTAAGATTGTTGTATTTCGAGAAGCTATATATAGTGCAGTAAGAATAGCCAATATTTTTGTTCTAATTGTTGTTAGTTAAGTTAATGCTTTGTTGAAAATTGTTTTTCAACTTTGTTATCCTTTATTAAAACTCAAGAAAATTCTATTTTAAGTTTATTATCTTTTGTTTATTTTTTATAAAAGCCATCTATATAAAAAGTAAACTGATTAACCATATTTATTCTATTGTATTTTAATATATCCATGAGTTCATCTATATGGTTTTCTAATTGGATAGCTTGTCACATTAGTATGGCTTCCTAGTTTTTTATCTGAATTTCCATTTTTACAAGTCTAAAAATAGAT
Source organism: Acaulospora colombiana (assembly GCA_910592055.1). NCBI lineage: Eukaryota > Fungi > Glomeromycota > Glomeromycetes > Diversisporales > Acaulosporaceae > Acaulospora > Acaulospora colombiana. The sequence goes on from CAJVPT010000067.1 coordinate 35,815, forward strand.
AAAATTAATATTTATTGCCTTATAGTTGTTTACCAGTTTGTGGAGTTGCCTAGCACTAGTCGAAATTATGTCATTCAGCTACTGAATTATTGCCAAATTTGGCAAAAATTAATAAAAAAAAGTTTGACAAATTATTTAAGATTGCTGTCATTCGGCATTAAAAATATTAGTAAAAAATTGGTAAAAAAATATTGGTATTCTACAAAAAAAAAATTTAGTACAAAATCTGGCAATATTGTGGCAAAAAAAAATTTTGTGGTAAAAAATTTGATAAAAAAATTGATACAGTGACAAAAAATTTGGCAAAAAAATTGATACAGTGGCAAATAATTTGGCAAAAAAATTGATATTGTATAAAAAATTTACCAAAAAAATTGATAGTGGCAAAAAATTTGGTAAAAAATTGATACAGTGGCAAAAAATTCAGCAAAAAAATTGATACAGTGGCAAAAAATTCAGCAAAAAAATTATTGTGACAAAAAATTTGGCAAAAAAATTACTGTAGAAAAAAATTTTGACAAAAAAATTCAATTTTCACAAAATTTATTAAAAAATTATAAATTCAATTAACTAAATTATTCATAATTTTCCTCTTTCTCTTCCTCTTCTTCCTCCTTTTTTACTTACTTTTCTTTTCCCTTTAAGATCTTGATTTAACTCTTTTAAAACTAGCCCTAATTGGTTTTACTTTGCCAAATGTTTTCAAGATTTTTTGCTTTTTTCTTCTAATCTAACTACCCTGAATTTCATCCATTTGTACACTTTCCCCAGTTTGTTCCTTATTCTCTAAATATATTAATGATTCCTCATATTTAGTAATTTTTTGTTTTTGGATTTAACTGCTGATTTTTTTTCCTTTTTTTGTCTCTTTTTTTTGTTCACATTCCAAAGTTTCTTTCAAACTGTATGCCCAATTCAGCAAGCCTTTTAATGGTATCATGTTATAGAAATATGAATCATCACGATATTATTTATGAGTTGGCTTGAATGCTTAAATGGATTTTAAATGTTCATCTAAATATATTAACAAATTCTTTAACTATAAGAAGTAATTATAATTAATATCGTAATTATTTGGTATATAATATTTTGCTAAAAAATACCTCTTCAGAATGTCAACTATAATCATATACATTTATTTTTCTTTTAACAGGTTTCCTGGATCAGTGTCACTTTCTTTAAATAAATGTACCTTTGTTTTTTTTAATTATATCAGTTAATTCATTCCAATATTTGGCAACTTTTTTTGATATTCATTCAATAAATGACTGTGCACTTTTAATTCTTTATGCCCTTTTCTTAATTATTTGTTAAAAATTAATACTTGAAGATAGTTTAAATACAAAATATTATTAATCTTATTTCATTTAACTAACTATTTGTATACAAGTAATGATTGTCCACTTTCAGTTTTCCAGTTTCTGCCTTCTGATATCTCTTCTTTAATAGTGATATAAAATACCCAAACATTCATTTATTTGCTTTCATAAGGGATTAAAATATGGAGCCATTGATTTTATTTATTTGGATATCAACCTTTGTAATATTTTTTTATTTACATTACTCAAAAAAACTTTGTCTACCCTCAGTTTATATTTGTCAGAAATAGTTTTCATTAAGGCCTTCATTTCTGCTTTTGCTTCTTCTGGTTTCAGCTTATCTTTAGTAACCAGTTTTACCAGTTTTACCTCTTTACTACTTCTTTTAGTTTAAATTTTTCAGCGCTTTCTTAAACTTAGCAAACTTTTAGATTCTAATATATCAGCTGTTCTGGATTCTACAACAACTATAGGATCAAGTTCAGATTCCATAAATTTGAGCTGATCAATTTCCTTTTTTAAATCTTCTATTTTATTTTTTTATTGTTTTGATTTTTCAGAAAATTTGTTGTTAATATATTTCATTAGATCTAATTGTTTTACAAATTCAGTATTTTCTCTTTCTAGTGTTTCGATCCATATGTATAATTCTTTGTTTTCTAAATAAATTATTTGGTTAATAAAGATAATTTTTAATAATTTGGCAATAATTTAATTCTAATCTTTTTCAATATCCTTCCTGATTCGAGTTTTGGGTGGCAATTTAACTTCCAGTATTGATATTCACACAACTTCAGATGTCAATATTTTAGGCAATACAATAGATAGCCTTCTCCTAAGCAATTCAGCAGTCATAGTAGGGATTGAAGATTTGGTATCAAGTGTTACTGAACGAACTATTGCTGCTTCTGATGTAGTTGATGTGAAGGAAATTTGTGATGACAGAAAAGATTATATAGACCATGAAGATAAAGGTAGCTATTCTCTGTAAAAAATGTGTCCAGTTGGTTTTTTTTGTTTAGATATTTTAGGTATTGGAAAAAAAAATCAAATTAAAGAAATATTTAAATAAAATTATTCATATTGTTTTAATACAATTCGGGGCTGCATATAATATTATACTATTATTCATTATATTATATTACAATTTGGAGTCACATACTATATTATACTATATATTATTCATCATATTACACTTGTATTATATTACAATTTAAAGTTATTTAATATATCAATCACAAATTTGCCACTTTATGTTACTATTTACCAATTTTCAAAATGGTATGAAAACATTCAATTTCAGCTTTACTTAACAAAAGTTTAAAAAAAAATAACAAAAAAGCAAAAATTACTTGCAACTATAGTAAATACAATAAATCACTTATTGATCCATGAACAGAATTTTTATATAGATATCAAAAAACAAAAGGCAAAAATTTACAAATGCAAAATTTACATTTCAGTACAAAACGAGAAATGTTTCATCAAGTCAAATTATGTCATTAAGCAACAATCAACAAAATCTGAGATTGAATAATTCAAGTTCTGAAAATGATGAATCTGAAGTTGATGATGATGAATAAATAGATGATATATTCGAAGATTATTTGGCACTAAAATATGAATTTTCATCAAATTCTAGCAAATTTTTGAATAGTCATTTTATATAGATTTTGTTATAAATTATAAATTATAGAATTCGATTTAATTTATCAAATAGTACAACAGATGCACTACTAAAATTTATTAAATTGGTGCTAATTGAAATTGGTGACAAAGAATTTAAACTTTTTTGTGATTCTTTGTATACCGCTAACATTAAACTTAGATTATCAGATCAGTCGATAGTTTTGTGACATGGTAAAGATGCCACAAATTATACAGACAGAATAATGTTCTTAGTTTTCAAAAAAACAATCAGCTATCAGTTATGAAGTATGTTCATATTGAATTTCCCAATTTGGCAATAAAATGAAGAAAAACTTGCAATTTCTCACTGTCTACACAATCAGAATTATTAAATAAAAATATAATTAATTGATCCAATTTAGTTTTTCCATATTCTACTATTCGATATCAATTGTCACAAATATATTAAAATCTGAATTTTGAATCTAACCTTTAGCATTGAGTAGATTGATCAAGCATTAATGAACTTTTATATAATATCTATGATGATGATATTTGGAAAACTTTAAAGATGAAAACTCAGAATTATTTTTAGCAAAGAGATGGCTGATTTGTATTTGAAATTGATATTAAATATCGACTAGTTTCAAATATTCAATAATAAAGCACACAGTACTGAAGTTATATATGTGGCTATCACAAATTTGCCCTGTGAAATATGATTTAAACACAAAAATATGTTGATTATTGATATATTATTAGGTCTTAGTAAACCAAGTTTGTACCAAATAAACCATTATCTTTCTCCAATTGTTGATGAATTAATACAACTATAGCAAGAAATAAAGCTCAACTTAACTGTGAAAATAAAGAGAAAAAAATAATTTAGGTGGCTTTAATTTTAATTTTGTGTGATATTTCTACTGCATAAAAAGTGTGTGAACACATTTTGACACTAGTGTCATGTCATTGTTGCAAGAAGAATGCCAATTATGAAAATAATTATTATAATTGTAGTGGCATTGAGAATATAAATGAATAGTTTATATTGAGAGATTTGGCAATACATAAACAAGATTCTATCAAATGGAGATGCTGTAACTCGAATACAGCATGAAAACATTTTTTTAGTGAGAATCATGCCAGATGGTCTGAATTTCTTCATCTATCTTATTTTGATTCAATTCAGCATTTAATTATCAATTCTATGTACTGTCTTTTCTTAAGTATTGATAAATGTCTTGTTAAATAAATATGAATTGAAGAAGAGATACCAACAAATCATTCATTGGATGAAATACAATCAATGATGGAAAATTTTCAAGTGCTATCAAATATTGGTTGAATTCTGAGAAAAGTAAATAGTAACAAAGGATTTTTGAACTTTACTGCTGATCAGTGAAGAAATTTTTTCACAATATATGCACCTAGCATTCTATGGAAATACCTTTCAGATGTGGATCACAAAATTCTAACAATTTTGACAAGATCTGTCAAATCTTAGTATGCCAAATTTTAAGACAAATTCATTAAATAAGGCTACAAAAGATTAGTTGCAATGATTAAATTAATAGAACAAAAATAAGAAAAAGAAAAAATTACTCCAAATTTTTATCTTGCATTACATTTATATGAATGCACGTGTGATTATAAACCATTGTATGCATTTTGATGCTTTTAATTTGAGAGGATACATAGTATATTAGATAGGTTTTAAAACAAATTTAACATTTGGAAATAGAATTCTAATGAATTTTTAATTTAAGTTCATTTCCTAATAGTCACTAAAATATTGAACCCAAATTAATGCAAAGATTGATGAATAATTATTGAATTATTAATCTAACTATGTTCTATACTAATAATCAGAGGCTTGAAATTTTAAATAATTAATCAAATATCGACCCAATTTCCAAACTAGATCAGTTTTCAGTTGACGAGTTATATTGATTTTTAAACAACACATAAAATATTCATGAAACAATAATCAATGGATCTGAACATTTTCTAGGTGAACTCTTGCACCTGAAAAAACCAAATTTAGAGGTATCTGCTGAAATATTAAATCTATTAGTCAAATACTATAAGGCATCTTATAAAACCATGGACTTTTGGAAGCCATTTACAAAAGATAATGAAAATTTGATAATTATTCAAAATAGAGCAGATCAATATGGTAGATGTCAATTTAATTAATTCAAAACTCTTTCCTATTTTCCTGTAGCACAGCAACAAAAACCACAAAAATGCAAGAAACAGTTAAAAAATGGAGAGACCCAAGAGGGCACAATATCTAAACAGTAGGTCTAATTACAACATTAATAAACTCACCAGGGGCAAGGCCAACCCTATCAGCAAAGAAATGCAAAAAATGAAAAAGAAACCACCACAAAACAAATAACCTCATACAAAGTAACCACCTCTCCAACTTCAACTTCTTTACAAACTAATATATGTACATGACAAAGATATTACAATAGTTACAACAGGAAGCACACACACTAAAGGAACCAACCATTTTTGGAGTGATCAGATAGAAGAAGAACAGAACTCACAAAACAAAATCCTAAATAACCCAGGTGAGATATCCATAGCTAAAGGAAAGGAAGTAGAGATGGGTAGCCCAAGACCTCACAGAATAGATAACTCAGACATTGAAATGGATTTTGAAGACAACAACTCTTCTCAAAAAGATCAAGACTGGCAGACCATCAGACAACAAAGGAAAAATGAAACAAGACAGAGCACAAACCAAGATCACGATCACCCTTCAATAGAAATATAAGATATGGCAGAGAAAGAATCAAACTAGGAATCAGAGCTGACTTTTTTCCAGGAGACTCCATTGGAAAGAAAATAACCTTCCTCGCCAAGACACTTAACTCCTCTGAAGGACTCCTCACAATCTAAAATAAACACATAGAAGAAACTGACCACATTATCATGATCTTCAGTGATTGTCAATCTGCTGCTGCAACTAGCAATATTACCTTAATGGAATCAAGCAACTCTACATTCACACCACTTTTCAAAAGTATCAGCAAACTCAATAAGGAAAAATGCATCAGAGTATGGGATATTCCCCTGAACACAAGATTTATAGACGTACAACAAACATTTGTTAAATTTGGACGGATCACCAATATCAGGATGACTATTCAACAAATGTGGCAGTCAGCCACAATCACCTTCACCAATAAGGAAGACAAGCTCAAGATACTTGAGTCCTGAAGTATCCTGATCAAATCAGACTCAGTAAGGATCTTCGACACAACATGAACCTAATACAAATAAAAGAAAGAGAATGTTTCTCACTAAAACTTACAAATTTTCCATCAGTAACTCACGTATTTGATCTCAAACAAATATATTAGCAATTGAAAGCAAAAACATGCTATATACCTCGACTTATGTTATACAGATCCAGAAAGTATGCAGTCCTTAGCTTTGATGATGAACAACTTCTCCAGCAAGCACTACAAGAAACCTTCAACCTCAGTGAGACCACACTAATCTGCAAACCTATCAACACAAAACTTTGTACCATCTGTGACAGCCCAGAACACCTTGTAGGCACTGTACAATCAAAGAGAATGAGAACAATGGAATGAATATAATCAGAAACAGGCTCACAAATTTGGGAAACTCTACAACCACTTTAGACCAGCAAAATCTATGCATATTCATAAACTTACACATACATCATCTAAAAACAAACCAATTAGACCAGGCTCATATGTCTCAGCAATCAGAAAATTAATCCACTCTATCAGAAACTAGCAAAGCAACTCTGACCCAACCGATGATATTCTCTCAATGTTAAACACGATCCATAATAAACTTACAACAATCAAAGAGTCACTCAATGATCTCGACGAATGCATAGACAACCTTGAATGATACTGCTATGCTAATACCGAATATACTCAGGAAAACAATACAACAGATATCCCCATTGATGAACAAATTCCTGAACAAACAAACATCCAGGACATTCAACAACAATAGCAACAACTTCACTGATCCATTGGCAACATGGATCGAATAATGAATGCATTAGTATCAACCATCACAAATATCATCCCCAGCAATATGAGACAACCACAATCCATTTCTCAGTAATATGAATAACTCAAATAGCATCAATATTAAACAGTCTAATAAGGAGAACAACTTCTCAACAACAATAGAATTGAATGAAACAATCACTCACAACAAAAATCAAATTGACAGCAATCACAATTATATTAATATACTTGAGGAAACCCATAGCAATCAAAAAATCATGCAAACAATAAGTAAAACACATCACAGTACTCCAGAGACGACAACACTATTTAAAGAAACAAATAACCCAAACACTCGCCACCATCACACAATAGAAACATCATATAGAGACACTACAATAGAAGAATCTAGAACCTATATTAAAGAATCTTTCTGGACCATCGCGACACTCAACTGCTGGGGCTTAAATGATACACTTAAGAGGGAGACATGGTTCACTACATGGCAAATCAACAACTGAAACATAATTATATCAACAGAAATAAATGGAACAAGTATAAATATAAAACACTGGAAAACAGAAAATTATTCAATCTGATGGGAAGAAGACAACCACATTGATGCTGGGGTAGGGGTCGCAATCAAAAAACCTTTTTCCGACCAAGTAATTGAAATACAGAGATACTCAGACAGAGCCATATGCATAGATTTCGCACTTCCAAACAAATTATACTGTAGAATCATTGAGACTACTCATCAGCCAGAGCCGAAAAACTCAGAACAGCAGTACAAAATCAAATTATCAAGTGGATTAAACAATAGAACAACATGAACTGGCATATTATCATTGGAGGAGACTTCAATATAAGTCCTTCGAATAAAATGGATAAAACCTCTATCAACAGAAAAATATATAAAGACAAAACAAACAACTTTTGTGAACAACTGCACAACCTTGGTATGATTGACATATACTGATACCATAATTCTCAGGGAAAAGAATACACTTGATATTCTACAACCTCCTCAAGCAGAATCGACATGATCTGAACAAATACACATTTGACATGGTGCATGATAGATGAATTTAAACGGAAAATACAAATATCACAACTGATCACAATCTATAGATAACATATATAGAAAGCTGGCAATTAGAAACAAATTACAAGTGGAACAGATGGTCTCATACAAACACCCACTTTCAATGGAAGAAGACATCAGACAAACAATAGAATACCTTCGCTACTGAACTTGATACACAAATGCCAACACTCCATAGCCTTCTCAAGATAGAACCAATAGATATTGACAGAAGTTGGAACTACTTTAAACAAGCTATTCTTAATGCTGCAAATAAACATATCCAAAAATACAAGGAGAAACAATGAAATAGACCCAAATATTTAAAACTAATCAAACCTCTACTTCTCATCCAGCTGCTACAATACAAAAAGCAGATCTATCTCTACTACAAACAGGATAGCAGAGTCAATCTTGAACAACTAGCCAATCTACATGGAGCCATCCATGAACAAGTACCAATTCACCCCTTTCCACTCCAAAACATTAAAGTCACAAATGAGGAAATCGACAAACTAATAGTTCTAGAAAAAATCACTAACAAATGAAGCATACATAACATCATCAAAGCAAACATAGATCAAGCCCTCAGAAATCGTAACAACTGGTTTGATATGGACAAGAAAAAATTGATCAGAACACTTCTAGACAATTCCAAAAAAGTATTCTCACAACCAAACTCATCAAAGAGGAAGGAGATACAAAGATCCTGATATACAAACTCCAGGAAATCAAAAAAACAATCTGATCACACTTTAGCAACTGGACAAAAAAAAAACATACCTATGAATTGGAAGGTCACACTGGCAGAATATATATTAACCCATTACTACCATCAAAGAAGAATGGTACAAGTCTGCACTTACCCCATTCACTATCGACGAAGTACAACAAGTAATAAAAAATTTTAGCAATAAATCAGCCCCTGGACTATCACAAATCCCCTATCTTGCATACAAATACTTCAACAAAGAGATCTTAGACATGTTAACTATACTCTTCAACAATATCTTCACACATGAGAGATTACCTACAGAATGGAAAGAAGGTACAATATACCTGATACCCAAACCAAAGGATTGGCAACACAACATTAACATCACTTGACCCATCACTCTTCTTGAATCTATTAAAAAAATTTTTATCAAACTTATCAACAATCAATTAGTCAAAATAATTATCGAATATTCAATTCTATTACAAAATAACTGGGTAGTACTCCTCAAAAGCAGTATCTGCGAATTCATTACTATTATAAATCAAGTTCTGGAAGATGCACGAGAAACGAACAAACAATGTCTCATGCTCTTTCAAGATATGAGCAAGGCATATGATGCTGTCAATATACAAAGATTGACTAACTCACTCCAACAAATAAAAATGCCAAACAAATTAATCGATAAAATCAACAACTGCTTTGCAAACAGGTCTAACAAGATAATCACATATTTTGGGCTTACTAATTTATACCAAGTCGAAGAAGGAATCGATCAGAGTGATACAATCTCACCTCTCCTTTGGCACATATCTATAATCCTCTAATAAGTACAATCAGCTCAATGACAGGTTATCCCCTCAACATTCCCAGACCAAACTTCAACAACAGCAGCCCTATTAATCTCAATATCACCGTAACAGCATATATGAATGACACCACATTTATTGTCCAAAAACAGAGAGCAACTTGAAGACATCATGGAAGTTAGTGTCTTATTTTACCATCTTAACAGTATTACAGTCAATCTCCTCAAATCTGAACTACTAATACTCAATGGCCCACAGGAAAGTATCACCCTCCAAGGACACAAGGTAATACCAACTACCAAAATACAGGTAATAAGAGTCCTAGGTGTATGGCATAAAAGGAAAAAAGGAAAACAATACCAACGCAATCTCATTAAAAGAAAAGTTATCACAATCTGCAACTCGATAGCCAGAAAACAAATTACTAACAAGATGTATCACTATATTACAAATAATGTTCTTTTTCCCACGATAGAATATCTACTAACAAACCTAGTATATAACAAGTTTACCTAAGTCACCCGATGAAAACATGACTTTACACCTGAAAGTTAAATGACAACTGCTAAAACAGTCTTAGGAAACTATGGGTATTTTGATGAGATAAACATCTTTTATTAAAGGCCAGAAAGATATTGTCAAATAGTATTTCAAGATAATCAAGGATTTAGACCTCCGGCCGTGAAACACTAATGATTTGCTAGAACACATGATATTTAAGATCACATGACCTGACCGCTGATCCCGAAGCTTCGAGGCGACGCGAGACCCGAATTACTAATAGCATATAGACAAACACCAATAGATTTATAGTAATAGTGGTGTTTGCCATTCAGGGGAAACAAGAGGTATCATAGACATACTTGTTTAACATTGTGTTTTATTATGATTGTCTTTATCATATTGTTCTTTA
>CAJVPT010000068.1:0-46117 GCA_910592055.1 Acaulospora colombiana
AGTTTATTGTTTCTTAGTGATAGTATGGCTTTTCTATATTCTTCTAATATAAGGTGTTCCTTAATTAAACTATTTCCTTTGTTCTATTCGAAGATTTCTTGCCATTTTCAACTGTGAAAAATTATTCCTATATTTTTAGTCAATTCATTACTTGAAGTGTGAAGTTTCCTTTATCTGGTAGATGATTCAGAGAATTGCATGTTAATAGATTAAGCAGTTCTCAATTCTTTATCTGTGCTTGTTTGAGTCAAATAATTGTTGTGATTCCTGTGGAACTATGGATCATTTAGTCTATTACATAATTATGTTATTTGACTTTCTTGCTGAAGTATCTATATGCTTTTCAGGTTGTAAATCTTTGGATGATGTATTATACAATTAAATATAGATCTACATAGGGTACTCTTCTTTTTAAAGAACTTTCTATATACTACCATTAAAGTGTTGCATATTTTCCAGGGTAGTATACTATGTTGTATCCTAAATTCTATCCTTGGAATTAATACCCTGTTTAGAATATACAGGGTTTGTTTATCTGTTAATTTCTTACTTTTAAGAACTTTGATTACTATGTTAATTTCTTTTAGCATCCTTTCTTTGAGTTTAACTGCCATTTTTTGATTGCCGGTCCAGATTCCTAGAAATCTTGTATGTTCTGCCCTACTGAGCTCCTTTACTACTTTTTTTTTTATACTGGCCTGAACTTTTTCTGGATAGCAATTAGAATTGTTAATAGTAATTAGGATTGATTTATTACTATTAATTTGGGAATTGTTGGCTTTGTAAAAGACTCTCATAGTTTCAAGGATTTCTTCCATATTCTTTTTAGATCTTGCTATTCATGTTGCATCATCCATAAAGGCTATAGCCACATGTTTTGATTTTAGCCTTTTTGTGGTCTGTTTTTTGAAATCTGGATTCCAGTTGACCAACATTTTATATTTTTTTTCTTTGTCATTCTGAATCTTGCAGAGTAAAGAATCATAGAATATTGCCATAGCAATAATAAGATGATTTTTCCTTAATCAATGCCATCCCCTGCTTTTATGGGTTCAGTGAGATTGTTTTCAAAGATGACTAGAAATTCTCCATCTTGAAATAGGCTCAACATGATCTTGATAAAACCCTTTGGTATTCTGATCCTTTCCATTGCTTTAACTAACATATTCAAACTAATTGTGTCATAGGTTTTGACAATATTTTGGAAAAGTATCCACAATTTCTTTTTATTTTCTCTTGCATCTTCACAAATGTTGTTGAAATTTGGATTGGTTCTAATGTACTTTCTCCAGGGAGATCTGCAAAGTTGGAACCTTTAAGAATGTTATTGACTTTACAGATATTTTCTATTCTATTAGTATGGATTTTTGTGAAACACTTTCTTGTGACTTCCAACAGAACTATTGGTCTTATGTTTATTAGCTCACACTCCCATAGTTTTAGTTTGGCTATGGAGTATATATGGCTCTGTTTCCAACAAGTGGGGGTTACTTTCCATCTCAAGAGGTTATTTAACATTCTTTTCAGGATTTTCTTTTCATTCTGACTTAGTTTCTTAAGCATTTTGTAGCTAATTTGTGACCATCCTGGTACCTTGTTATTTGGAAGTGTTCGAAATATTTCACCTAATTCCACTTGTGAGATTGGCTCAAGGAGATTTTTATACCATAGTTCCTTGATATAATCTTTGGATTTATACTCCTCTTTCTAGTCTTCTGTAAGGCTATTGAAGTTGGTATCTTTTTTTTTAAATGCTTCTAGATAGTATTACCTTAGTTCTTTCTCTATTTCACCTGTTTTAGTTGTTATGTATTCTGTATCATCCTGTGAATTCTTAACTCTATCCAGCACAATTTTGCTTTTTGTTCTGTTTGTTAGGGAGCTTACTATTCTTCTCTGATTGAATTTTAGGTCATCTCATCATTGTTTCAAAGTAACCTTGATTGCATCTCTTGTTTTTTTGACTTCAATCTTTTGACTAATAAATTTTAATCCCTTTATAGCATTCTGGATATTCTTTTTCAATAATAATCAGGGCATGTTGAAAATACTATATTGGATACAATAGTTTTTGATTTGATAATTAGGGCTATATGTTGTATTGTGTTTCTCTATTGCCAGGCTGAGGGTCTATAGTTTAACTATTTCTCTTGATGCTTTAGCTTTCTTGAAGAGCTTTTTTAGCTGTAGGGCTTTTCTATATATAATAAACTCTGAACTATATCTATATTCAGGTTTTTCTTTATGTATAATTAGTTTCTTAGTTGCGAGCTTGCTGAAGGCTGTTTTGCAGATTTGTTTTTCGAAGGTTTTTCAGATCTTGTTTGCTTGGTTTTCCCTTTCATTTTCATTGGGTTCTTCTTTAAGTAGGGATTCCAATGTTGTCTTGAACTTATGATCTAAGTTTTCATGAAAGATCTGCCATTGTTCTAGAGATGTTTCCTTAATATCTATTCTTCTTAATTGTTGTTTAGGAGACTTTATGGTGTTACTTTATATAAAGAGATTATTGTCATGTAAAGTTACAAAACTCATGATGTAGTCGCTTTCCATGTTTTCTTTTATCTCTTCATTATCAAATTATGGTATTGTATATCTTAATAAGCTTTGTGATATTCAAATATAGTAAATTTTACTACTGCTTGTTGCGTCCTATCTTGTGGAAGTCTTGTTTTTTTTTTTCCCTATAGCTTGTATATCTATAAATCCCTATTTATCAAGAAAATCAAACAGTGGGATTTCAGGATATCAAAAGGATTTAAATTTTGCTTTGGAAGATGTGGTTTTATTCTCCAATAGGTTGTAAGCAGCATTAAAATCTCCTATTATAATTATGTAATAGCCTTTTCTATGTTTTATTTTGCTAAGGCTGGTTATTTTCTTCTGTACTTTTTTGCACCTTTGCTTTTTTTTTTTTTGTAAATAGCATTAAGTGTATGACTTTATTCAACAATTAAGTTATTAATCAACACTAGTAATCATTATATGAATAATTATAGCTACTCGTATGGGTAGACCCTTACAAACTCTGAAAACTCACATGGAGAAAGAGAAAAAAAGATAAATAATATCTAGTTGCTAGTTTACTATTGACCAGTAAGGGTGCTCACTAGGATAATATGATGGTGTGTATGACAGTTTGGTTAAGAAAATCAGGTTTTTTGTTGTACTGGACCTGGGAACCAGTTCAAGTCAGGATATGCACTGTGGGTCTTTCCTTATTAGGGGCTATGAACCTAATAGTGCGTGATTATCCTGTACTAATCTTTTGGAGGGAGTAAGCTAACCACAGTTTTTTGGTAGGATCTTGGGAGAGAGTTAAAACAAGAGAATGTCCTATTATCATTTCTCTTGAGTTGAATGGTGATGGCTTTTTTGCACCTTTGCTTATTGGATGGAATATAGACCTGCATAATATAGATCTTTTTCTTTTTCATTAGCAAGTTGGTAGCTATAATATATTTGTCTTCTTTTTTGATTGATGCCACCTTTTTTTCTAGTTCTCTTTTGATAAGAAGGCTAACTCCTGCTCTATCAGATATGTCAGGATTGATACTATGAAAGTGTTTGTGGGCTCTTTGTTTGGCAAAAGCCCATTTGGCATTAGCTTGAGTAAGTTTTGTTTCACATAGATCCATTATACCTATTCCTTGTTCTGTAATATCTTCAATTAGACTTCTTTGATTCATCTTATTTGTGATGTCTCTGACATTGTGTGTTCCGATTCTAATTACTCTTTTTTGTATGTCTCCCATTTCTTTCTGTTTCTTTTCTATTATTATGTTTTTTCTTTTTTGTTGAAAAAAGTATCATATTCTTTTTGTAAGAATGTTATTAGATCTAAATTATCATGTTGTTCTAATAAAACCTCTTTTTCTTGTATTTGTTCTCTGCTTTTGTTGTTAGTTACTGTTGAGAATGAAGCAGGCATGTTCATCTCTTGTCTCTTTGGATTGCCTGTTGCACCATTTTAGGAGTGATTGACCTTTCTTCTATCTCTATTTGACTTGTTTGGAGTTGTTTGTTCTTCAAGTCTATTTATTCTACCACTCAGTTTTTTAAGGTTGGCCAAAATGAGCTGTAGAAGATCTTGGTTGTCTTCTATTTCTGATCTGATATCCTTACTGCTGATATTCTGCTGGTAAGTTTTTCATTTTCTTATTGGCTCTCTATTACTACTTGTAACAGAATATCTCATTGTTCTATAATTCTTCGGCCTTACTCTATTATTATCTCTTTGTTTAGTTTGTCTTTGGTTTCTGAAGCATGTAGATTTTATAGTGTAGGGATGATAATAAAAGAAGAAAGAAGAGGATCTTATAGACTCATAGCCTAATAGTGAATCGAAGTTGTGTTATTATCTGTATTGATTTTTTGAGATATTTGATAATATGATTTTCTTTCTTCACTTATAGGGCTAGTATTTTCTCTATTGCTAGGATTCTTCACGCTCCAGGATAGTCTTAAACCTTATAAGAAAATATATTGTTTGCATACCTTGTCCCTATTCTCTCCTGTCACAAAACAGACAATTGTAAAGTTCTGTTTCTTTAATGTGTAAGGGTTTTTGGGAGTATAACATGCTTTTACCTAAGTACCATGTAGAGCTCTTACTATCAAGCTAATATATATTTTGTTTGTACTCAATAGTCTAACTGAGTTGATATTTCTCTTGATTAGGGTGGCATTTATCTCTTCATCAGTCAATTCTGATTTAGTAAAGATGGCTCTGAATGTTTTAGTACCTATAGGTATTATCCATGCTTCTGTGAGATCCCATTTAATATGTTTATAAAGCTTGAAATAGGCTTTGGCTCTTCTAGTCTTCATCTTGGCCTTATAAATATGGATGTTTTGAACTGTTCCATATTTCTTGAGATGTTTGGCTATATAATTTCTGGAAATCTTCTGATTTAGATCTATTAGGCTGACATTCTATATATTTGATCTATTTTCTCCTTTGAATTCTTGAAAGATTTTTCTGTTTTTTTCTTTTTTGGTCATGTGGGTAGAACGTGGAGTGTGTGGAGTTATTTGTTGGATAGTAAAATTATCCTCTTTGTGATTTATTTCTTCTATGCATTTTAGGACTTTCTCTTCTTCTTGTACCCAAAAGATCAACCATTTGTTTCTATTGATAAATTCTTTCTTTAAGAGGTGTTTTTCTCTCTGTGGTAGTTTCAAGATATTGCTTAAGTAGATCTTGACTTCTTCTTCTATTTCTCCTGGAATGTTGGTTGTCATGGCACCGAGTCTATATATTTTTTCTTTTCTTATATAATATGGATTTGTTGATGGAGTGAAGTTTCTGTTTCTTGTGTTATATGAATTATAATCACAGATATTGTTGCCTTTTATTTTCTCTTGAAGTCTTTGTATTTTGACCTTTTCTTGTTCATGATCACTGGTCATTGTGATTTCATTATCTTTTATTGACTTAGTATCTACATGTTCTGTGATCTTCATTGATTGACTTTTTGGCTCCTGTGGATTACTTGCATTTTTGATAATTTCAATAAATTTGGTTTCTATATAGGACTATAGAAAATCTTCTTCTTTTCCCTTTTCTTGTTACCAGAGGTATAGGATATATTGAGTAAGGATCTATTCCTTATGGAATATTGTTTTATCTATTTCTAGAATATTAGCAATAATATTATTCAGGATAGTAAAAGTCTGATACGAGAGTTGTTTCTTCTATTGGATATTCTTCTTTTTGTCTTATCAACTATTAGGATGCCCATAGTTTTGAGGTTTCATCATGCTTTCTTGAAAGCTTAACTAAGGTATTCAAAATATTCTCCTCTCTTTTATTTACTATATGAAGATATATGTTGTGCCCTATTTATATTGGCTGTGTCATGTGCTTATTGGATGAGTCACGTTTTGCAGATTAACTATATTTATTTGTTTACTTATTCAGATAGTATTACTGGAGTTTCCTAATCTATCTGTTGTGTTGATAGATCAATTGTGAGGTAGACATGAGTTGCAAGTTGTTTATCTATTTATTTGTTAATTTCAGTAACACGTGTGCTGGTTCTATTAAGGGTAAACCGGATATGAGGAATATGTTTTGTGATTAGCTAGAACATATATTGAGCCTGTTTATCTGTTTAGAAACATATTACATAATCTGTTGTTATGTCTCTATTGTCTAAAAGAACCTGTTTGTATTTGCATTATATGCTAGTTGTTTATGTATTGCTAATGTGTTGTTACTGATAATCTCTAGTTATTATTCTTGAGTTTCTAACATCCTCTTGGGTCTTGCAAATTTTGAGTTTTGACTGGTTTACCGGTTGAAATTACTATATTGCCAGGTTCCTTCTAATGTCTAGAAAGGTGTAAATCTGTACTGGCCTGGTTGGAAGCTAAGGAAATTGATGTTGGATTCCTTGGCCTTACTGTAATTTAGATTTACTTTTGTTTTTCCTTTTCTTCAAAAGTTGATGGATAAAGTACTAATGTTGTTATGGTATACTCTTCTCCTAATAGTTTATTTTTAGAGCTTTATGTGTTGCTACAAGTGGGGTAATATAGTTGTGTTTTTCTTTACTGTGTTTGCTAAGCTTGAATTATGTTATCATTTTTCTCTAAATAATTATCAAAAAAGAAAATTTTTAGGAAAATAGTGAATCAGCAGAAAGAGTTTTTTTTTTTCAAGTATCAATTAATTTTTTAATTATTAATAATATTATATAAATATATATTATAACTAGTAAAAATTTGTTTATTATTATTATTTTTTTTTTTTGAGTACCCGTAGCCAGGCTAGATCATCAGTTTATTAATCAAATGAAGACAAAAGTACATTTTCATTCGAGCAAAATGATACATACTACAGCTAAACTATTATTCTAATCTAACTAACTTGTCGTAAGCATAAAAGCCTTTAAGTTCAGCCTTGGGGACAATATTTTGCTCCACAGTGTCTTTGGGTAAAGACTCTCCTAGTTCACTGCATCATTGCCAGCAAGTTGTCACTGCCGTATGTTTGACCAAGCCGCTGGAATACAGGAAACTACAAAAGGATGAGTTGAAAAAAGGGGAGGGAGGATATCTAAAAATGTCTAAGTAGACAAAAAGAAAATGAAAGAGTAAAAATAGAAAAAAATATTTCCAGCTTCCTTTAAAGACCTGCTTCTCAAGACCTCTTCTTAATAAGAAATGCCCGATTGGAATATCCTTTCTTTTCCTGACCGTCTGAGGAACTTATTCATTCTTGATCTTGATTTCCTTCTTGTGTACCGTCTGAGGAGATTTATCACCTAGTGGGAGCCTTTACTTCCAGGACACTCTTAGTCCCAACCTTCTTTGTGCAGTGATTTTTTATCTACCTGCGGTAGACAGATGACTTATGATGGATCCCAGGTTCTTATGTAACCTAGTAGGGATTAGGTCATGTTGTTTCAGTATGATACCTTCCAGCAGCCATGCCTAATTAAAGAAATTTTACTGATAAACATCTTCCATTACCCAAAAGGTCCGATTCCCCAATAATCCTTTTGCCTTATAATGGTCGGAGGGTTTGCAAAGTGATGGGGATCCTTGTCTATTGCGATATCCTTCAACAACTTCTAGGGAAATGCATTCTCCACTGTAACAGAAGGGTTGGAGCTTAGCATGAACTAGAGATCGTTCGGTCTTATTGCCTGACCGGGATAAAAAAAAGACCTTGGTCCTGAACTTTGTCTGACTGGAATGATAGGAGAGAAAGACCTTAGCTTGAACGAATAGCAGCTTTTTCACCACCTGGGGACTTATTCTCATATCTTATTGGCCTCATGGTACTTGATCTGTAGATTAATCCAATTGGAGGAGTGGAGTGGACATAGGGCATCAATCAACTCTTTCTATCACCAATGACGTCATCGGAACACGTGAGATGACCAATGGGAGCTTGTTTACATTCAGTTACTAACGTGTTTCGTGTCAACCAATCAGATGCCATGTGACATTGTGCTACCAGAAATTCAGGGTCAAACTGAGGTAGGCAAAATTCCTCAACAAAACCATGAAAAACGATAGACACTTTAAGAGGGTACAGGACAGTATGTGAGAAGGTGAAAAATAAACCTTCCCCTGCCAACAAAACCTTTATTTCTTGTTGCTTCTAGCTCTGTAAGGTGACACTGCACTTGTCAGTCCTTTTACTTCCTAGAACCTTCTTGCCCTTAGTAGAGGAAGTACGAACTTGAGTCTTTTTAGGCCACTAGAGACTCAAGTTTTTGTTCAAAGGAGTTTATAAACAAGTAAGGGAGGGTAAAGGAGATACATGAAGGCAAGCTTCAAGTTGTTTTAATGAAAGTGTAAAGACTTTATTAGCAAAGAAGTATAAAACTTCTTGCGAACATCTTTTTTGTGTGTGGTCAAAGGATTAGTGGAAAAAGTGAAAATTTGTTTATATTCTATTATTAATATATTTTTTATTAATAAATTACTTTTAACAAAAGTTATATTGATTTATATTACTTTAAAATTTAAAGTCAAATTAAAATATATAAAATTTTTCAGAGAAAATTAAAAAATAAGTAATTATAAAAAAATAAATATATTAAAAAAAAGTTTTTAAGATTTAAACTTTTGTTTATTCATCTTTCTAATATAATATTATATTATCAATTTTTTTTTAAAAAAAACTTTTTAATATAGATAAAAATGGTATTTTTTTATTTTTTTTTGGATTAATAATGATCAACTTTTTATATAAAAAAATATAAACAAGAAAAAAAAAATATAAATAATTTTTGAAATTATTATTATTATTATTTTTTTCAAACTTATAGTCAGGTTAGCACAATATATTTATTAATCATTATGCAAACTGATAAAAATATATAAAGCAATTGTATTATAATTAAACTAAATGTTGTATTAACTCATTCATTAACAGTTTTCAATTCTCAAAAGAGTTTCAGTCTCTAAATGCAATCTTGAAAACAATATTTTACTTTATTGTAAATTTTGAATAAATACTCTCTTAATTTATTCATTATTGCTTATTATTTTTCAAGAAACCAATTTTAAGAAACTACAAAAAAAAAAATCTAAAAATATATAATTGCCCTGTATAAAAATAAAAAAAAAATTAAATAAAAATAAAAGTACTCTATATTCTTCAAAGGACCTCCATTAGAAATCTTCTCTTATTATTATTATTTTTTTTTGAAGCATCATAATAGGCCCACTTTATTAGGTGTAAAAGAGTACATATTACTTTAAATTACAAAACTATTTTGTGATCTATTTTCTTTATGTATTACTCTCCTTTATCTTCTAAGAAAGCCAGTTTGTTGGATGAACCCCCTGTGACTTGTTGTCTCTTGTGGAGAAACTAACGTGCCTAGGCTCTGTTAGTGTGCTTTGAGATATATCAAAGATGGAAGTGTTTCTATTGATGATGTTGGTAATTAGATTTGTGTTTATTTTCATTACTGTCTCCTGGGTATACTGATGCTGGACTTTTTTTTGTTTCCATTTCTTCTTTTCTACTGTAGTAGAGTTGATTTCATTGTCTAGTTTCTATTTGTGGAAGTGGTGACATCTGTCTTGTCATATATTGAAAGTAATGAAACGGATACATTTGATTATGCTCTGAACTGTCTCTTCTAGTTTGTTCTCCTTTAGCTGTGAAGTGATGAGTTGAGTAATGTCCCTGGTGATTCCACCTATTACAATAAAGTTCCAGGTATTATGTTTGTTCACATTTTCAATAATTTTAGCTTTGATGTTTACTGTTGAAGGTCTTTCTATTCTTGCTGAGATTTTTCCACTAATTGTGTTGGCAATAAGGTCTCTGACATCTAGCCCGTATGCTTTATATAGAAAGAGATGGCTTTGATTCTTTGTGTCTTGACATCTGAAGCATTTGCTTGTGGTGTATATGCTTGAGTAACATTTGTGCAAAGTCATCATTGTAGGGAGTTCTTTGTTCCAGAGCTTGAGTGAGTATATACACAGTCTTTGGTTTCAGGGGTCGCAAAGTGAGGAGTTTATATTGGATGGGTGGAGGTTTTGGATTGAATTTTTCCAATCTATCTGTTCCCTTTGGTCATCTGTTAAGTCTGAGTTTTAGTTTAGTGTATTTCATGCTATCATTTGTTCGATTTGTTATATGGTATCTATGGTTTTCCTTATGCTTAGTGTGACTTCAGTATTATTAATTTTGTATATTAGTAGGTTTGTGTTATGCGAGTATTCTGTTAATGTAACAGTACGTGTTGGATCACGCTCTTTAAGGCATTTTTTGATTAACTGATCTGCTTGTTTGTGGTTGGTTGAAATGTTCTCCACCATTACTATGTGCCATGTAATATTGAGCCGTTTTTGTCTGATTGTATAGAGAATGTGGTTGGTAATCCTGAGGTATTTGCACTTTTTAGTGCTATGATTGGTTGCTTGCTTAATCTCATTGATGGCTGTGGATGAGTTAGAGAAAATATAACAGGATGTGTTGTGTTTGGGGAGGTGAATGGCTATGGTAATAACCAGGAGCTCTGTCAGATTGCTAGAACCCTTGATTGCAATTCTTAGTGAGACTTCGAGGGTTGTATTGTTTTCGTCTTGTAGAATGATTCCTATACCAACGTGGTTAGGGTCTAGTGTTGGGTTGTAGGCTCCATTACAGTAGATTTTAATATTAGGGGAGAAGGGATAACTGTTACTAATTTTCTTGATTTGGTCAGAAGTTTCTTTTGTAAGTTTGATAAGCTTGTTAAGCTAGAGGATATATTTCGGTAGTGGGTCTATTTCTACTGTTTCAAATAATTGGTTTGGCTGGGTCCACCACCTAGTTATGTTACTGGAAGATATTTGTGTTCGCAGCTTTGTTGTTCCATTGTTTGATGATAAAGAGTAGGTGGAGGAGGCTACTGGTATTTTTGCTAAATCAGTATTAGTCACTTTGATGAAGCATTTGTCACTTCTTTAATCAGTTGTATTTGTATTCTCACATTCTGTGCAAATAGATAGTGGTGAGTTGTTGAAATATTGATAGTGTTTTATTTTAGTGTATTGTGTCATTGTTAGTTCTCTTTCTGATGATGATCTTGTTGTTGAGAATAGTAGTATACCAAGCAGAAGTACTTTTGCTAGTAGTTACTGGTTCGATTTGAGCAAAGCTGTTGTGATTGTTAGAGTTGTTTGGATCCTGGAAAAAGTTGTTTATAATTGTCGTGAGCTCCCAGAACCAAGATGGCTCTCTTTTTTTGATAGATTTGTTGTGTAAGCCGCCGACTTGGTGCCAGAATAAAGGGCGAGTTTTATATGTACTAATTACTTGTTCGATATATTTGATTCTATGTTATCGCAATGATGTTCTGTGTTCTAAATATCATTACTGATCTATTATTTGGCTGATGTGGTAAAGATCTTTCTGATTCTTTGGCTTCTCGTGAGGTATGACTGTTATATCACTTAGTTGTAGATTGTGAAGGACATCATGATAGAAGTTGTGACCTTTTTTGAAAATAGTTGAACAGTGTTCTAGAATGCTGTCTTTTGTCAAGCATGCCATTAAAGGTTTTGTATCCTATTATGACATATATGTCCAGCTGTAGATGGGCTGTTATTAAGGTCTTGAAGATCGCTTGTATGCTTTTGAAGTTGTCTTGTTGGCATTCTGTGGGTTGCGTAGTGTATTTTAAGATACATTATTAGATCTGACGCTGATTGTACTAGGTTGGCTTTGTACTTTATACTGCGTCTGATCCTTCTATCAATCTTTTCCAATTCTGTTGATAAGAGAACTAAATCGTGGGTCAGGTATTCGATTGTTGGAAAGAGGACATTGTTAAAGATATATTTGTGCATCTTGTCAGTACTTGATTTTCTTTCAGTTATACTGCAGATAGAATTTGTTTTATTCCAGATCAGATTCCTCTAATGTTTTTTTTCTTGTTTGGGTTCATGCCAGACTTCTAGCATTCTGATTGCACTGAGATTGTTTGCTGGTTCAATTAAGTGGTTGCCTATTCTGATATTGTCTGGTTTGTGATTAATGATTAGAAGTTCAGATTTATGTGAATTGACTATTATGTCATTCAGCTGATAGAAGAAGTTGCTAGTGTTGATAATATCCATGAGTCTGGTTCTATCTTGTGTAATGAAGGTGGTATCATCCATGTAGGTGACTATGAAAACATTGATTTTGGATGATGTTAGGCTGTTTGAGTCCTGTCTATGTGTTTGTAAGGTATATCTGGTCATTTTGTCTATTTTGCTAATAAGCGGGTCATAATAGATTCACCATAGAATTGGTGAGATGGTGTCTCCTTGGTCTATTCCTTCTTGTACTTAGTAAGGTTCTGTGTTGCCAAAGTAAGTTATGACTTAATTTTCTCTATGCGAGAAGCAGCTATAAATAATGTTGATTAATTTTTTTGATACTTTTATTCTCTATAAGGCTGTATTGAGGTGCTTAATGTTGACTGTGTCATATGCTTTGCTCATATCTTGGAAGAGCATATAGTAGGGGTTGTTGGTTTCTCTTGTATCTTCCAAGATATTGTTGATTATACTGATTGGTTCTCTGGTGCTCTGATATGGCAATGCAGCCCAGTTTTGTTCAGCCAGAATCTTATGTTCAGATGGGACTTTTGTGAGTCTGTTGGTGAGTACTTTTGTAAAAATCTTTTTGATAGATTCTAGCAGAGTGATGGATCGAGTGATGTTAATGTCATGCTTCCAGTCTTTGGGCTTAGGAATGGAATATATAGTATCTTTCTTCCATTCCATTGGAATTTCTTCTCTGGTGAATATGATGTTGAAGAAACGTGTGATATTTTGGAGAGTGTCCTTATGTAGATGTTTAAAGGCTAGGTAAGGGATGTTGGATGGCCCAGGTGCTGATTTGTTGCTACACTTGCTGATAATTGCTTGTATTTCGTCTACTGTGAAGAGTTCTAGTATTGGTATGAACCATTCTTGGTCTATGTATTTCTTTGGAAGATATTTAGTTTCCCAGTCACTATCAGCTATTGCTTGTATATCTCTATGTTTGATCTATTCTTGAAAGGGAATGTGGATGGTTTGTTTGATTTCTTTAGGGTCTGTTATAACTTCCCTATCTTCTTTTCCACTTGTGATTAGTCTTGTGGTTATGATACTGCGTTTGAGTTGACTGAGTAAGAACCTGATTATTTGTTTTTTGTCAGTATGAAACCAGTTTTGCTGTTTTAGCTTGAAGAGTTTGATGTCAGCTTTTGTTTTTTTGCACATTGTTTTTTTGTATCTATTCTTCTCTATTATAGTCCACTGGTCAATTTCTTCAATCAGCAAAATGAGATTGATATTTTCATCTATTGGATCAATAGAAATCTGCTCCTTGATATTGTTATATATTGTTGTTATTCAGTCCAGACTGAAAAGGGGAGAGCTTTTCCTGAGATGGCAGAGTTGTTTCCTAAGTTCATTTAGTTGCAGAAGCAGGATAGGTTTGATGTTTGGAGCAGGTCTGTATCATTTTCTTTTCTTCTCTCTGTACGTGAATGGGTCACTTCCAGGATCTAATTTCTAAGGATTATCCATAGCTTGTTTGTGTCAGTTTCTTCTTTCATCATAAGGTGCCAGCTATGCATTTTATCATCTATTTCTTTGGTAAACTTTGTCCATTGTGGATCGGTAGTGGCAACCAAATTGAATCTAGTGTTCTAGAATGGATGTCTAAAGCGCTTAATGTGGTTTTCCAGTTTCCAGGTTTCAATGAGAGTGATTACTGCTCTGTGATCAGTTGGAATGGGAATGTTATTGGTTATATATGAATCTATTAAGAACCAGGTTGGGCAAGATGATATCCAGATTGCATTTACTTTGCTTCGTATAGTATCTGTGTTCTAATTTGGGAACCATGTAAATTCCTTACTGTTTGGGTTGTAATACCTGAAAGTGTCGATCATGTTCAAGTTGGTAAGCTATATAAAAAAAGGAGGATGATTTATTTATGAAGTTTTTCCTGTTGGGACTAAATTTGTTCTTGTTAGTGTTTAGGTATATATTGAGATCTCTGGCCAGGATTATGTGCCAATGTTTCAGGTTTTTTTGGGTGATAAGATCAATAATTTTCATTGATAGTTTTATATGTTGGGGACTGGGGGCTGCTGGGAGATAGGTTCCTATGATTCACATGTATTGTTTTCTGGGAAAGGCGAGATCCATGACGAGGATTCTGCCTTTGAATCTTTGTAGTTTGATAACTCTGTCTGCAAGGTCATGTCTAAGTGCAATGCCTACTTCCGTACCTTTGCCTATTCCTTTCCACCATGTTGTATAGTGTTGGGCTTTCCAAGATGGCTTATCAGTATTCTGGTTGGTTTCTATTGAAATAATAATGTCCCATTCGTTTAATTTCCAGGATTCTATCTAAAGGTCTCATTTTAGGGATTCTTTGAGGCCTGCAACGTTGAGGGTAAAGATGGGTCCCTAAAGGGGGAGGCAGGGACATAAGTCAAATGTCCCTCACTAGGAAACATTGAAATTTTTAAATTAACAACTATAAAAAAACTATCCACAATTGTTCTCTATTATCTAAATCATTGATTTATAATATTTCTTGACTTTTGTCCCTATTAAAGTGAAGAGCCATGAATTTTGTCCCTCAAAAAAAGGACATAAGTGATCTGCAAAATTTTACATGCTAAATACTTTAGGGACCCATTATTAGTCGAGGGTGGTGATTGCGATATAGGGTCAGTTGTCTGTTTTGCTTTTGTGAGTATTATCATTATCTATCTTTTTTGTATGTAGTTGTTCTATTGTGTTATGTGTTCATGTTGAATGTGAAGTTCGTGGAAATAGTGTTTCTGTTACTTTGATTCTTTTTATAGTTATTGGTTGGGTGATGTTGGTGTTATTTTCAGTTGTTGGTTGAGAGTGTAGTTTGTTATTTTGTTCATTGTGTTCACGCTCATTCTTGGTATTGCTATGATTACTATCCATTATTTATGATTGTAAGGATTGATGGAGTTGTTTGGAATGAGGGAGGTTATAGTATTCATAATCGTGTTCATGTTGTGATCCATCTTATCGATGAAGGAGTGCAATTGCTGTTGTGTTTCCTGAATATTTTGTTGGCTGGAAGGGAGGATTGTGTTATTTGTGTTGGACGACTGGTGTTCTTCTGTGATATCTTGATCTTATTCTATTGCCCCTGCATACTCTTTATCGTAATATTCCAAGTTTGTAATTCTTTTATCTAGATTGTTTATTATTGTCTTTATGTTAGCGATTTCGGCACAGATTTCTTTGATTGCTAAAAGAATCTCTGTCAGAGTCACATTCTGATTACTTTGTGTTGATTCTTTCTTGCCTTTGAGGGCTGCCACATATGACCCATGGTATCTCTTTTGTTGGCTTGTAGGGGTGTGTTTGCGAATGTTTTAACTTCCAGGGGGTTTGTAACGGATGTATAATTTTTCGAATCATTCAGCCTGATCTTTGTTGTAATCGGACCACTGTTATCATGTTTCTTTTTTAGGGCATTGTGCGGCGAGGTAGCCATGTTGATCACAAATTGCGCAGAGTTTAGTCTCTATATTCCTGCAAGGTGAAGGTCTTGTTCAATGCTTTCTGTAGAGTAGTGTCATTTTTGAAGCTAAGGATTGCAAATCTTTTCCTGTTATAGTTTATTTGTCTTGGGATGTAGCATGTTCTGGCTTTGATTTGTTGGCAGATGATTTTCAAGTCAAAGACTGTAGTGTTTGGAGGGAGGCCAGTTAGTTTTGCTACAATCAATATCTGTTCTTTTATTTGATTCATGTTGAGTGTGGCATCGAAGATCTGAACTGCATCACCTTTGATGAGTGTGCTTCCTTGGTTGGCCATTTTAATTTTGTCATTCTTGTTTTGAATAATAGTTGCAGATTGCCATAGTTGCTGGGTCCTCATAGTGATGTTATTGATCGGTCCAAATTTTACGAAGATGAGTTGTACATCTATGAGTCTTGTGTAAAGGTGTAACGAATCCGTGCCTGTCCCTATCAATTCTGTGTAAGTATACATGACTCTATGTAACTATGGACCCGAAGTCCGCCTTGTCTACTATTTTTGGACATTTCGTATAACATCATCCGAGATCATCTTTAGCGATCCCGGGCTAAGTGCCTTTCATTATAGTCAATTTGTCTTGTTTCCCCAGAATAGAAATTAGCCCCGTAAACAGTAGTAGCGTGAACCAATAGATTTCTTTTATTATTATTATTTTTCTTCTTGTTTTTCTTTTTAAGTTATATTATAGCCCCATAAGTCTGGACATCCGTTATGTCAAGATTTATGTATTTTTAATTATTGTATTTATAGATTTATTTATGTTATTTTAACTAAAAAGTACTTTAGGCCAGATTCTTATATAGAGAGGAAAAGTCTCTCCTGAAATAAAACAACGTTGTTGTCTTGTTGGTCAAATAACAATTGTTCACTGACTTATTGAAATAAAGTCTTTTACAAAAGGGGTATATTCTATATCCTGATACTATTTTTCTTTTTGATCTCGTAGCTGTTGAGATCTATGTGAGTGAGATACTTGTTGTTCATATTGGGTAAGTTGATAATTGTGGCTTTTTGTGTTGCTTGCTGATCTCCAAAGAGGGCAGTGATGTAGTTGGTACTATTGGCGATTTCGTCATGAATGTTAAGAAGTCTTTCGAGAGAGCTGAGAGCTCTTGTTAAGAAGATGATTTTTTTTCCAGTGGTTTCTCCAGGGACATCCTGAGCTTCTATGCTTACTTTGCATTTTGTTCTGCCGTATTTGGTGTTTGGATCAAAGGGAGATTTTGGGCGAGACCTATGTGGCCTGGTTCTTTGGATTTGCTATTCGGAACTACTGTTAGTGGGTGGTTTGTGATTGTTATCTGCTTTATTTCCTATGGTGTCATCTTCCTCCATCATGTCGACGTCAGAGTTTATGTCAGTTAGTTTCTGTGAGGTAGAAATGCTAGGGTCTTCCCAGTTTTTACCTTTCATTTTCTGAAGGGTTTGTTGGTTGATGGGTTTCTCTACTGAGGCAGTCAAGTCTTTCTCGACTAGGTTGCTTTATAGGCTATTGTTTGAAACTTGCCTTGAGAATAAGGAGGGTGTGTCCTAAGTGGCGATGCTGATTTTGGTTTCTGTTCTAGTTGTCATTGTCTTTCGTGTTGGAGATATTGTTTCTGGTATGGGAGATTTGGGTTTCTTTGCCTGTGTTGGTCTTGCTTCTATTCGGATAGGATCAGCCTTGCCCTTAGTTCTACTATTTTCATTATAGTTAGGCCTGAAGTTGAAGCTTGCGCTCCTGGTTATTCTACTCATAATGGTTTGTTTTTCTAGTTCCTGCTGTGCCACAGATAAACGGGAAAGAGTTGTGTAGTTTGATTATCCTTCTCTTATTAGAAATTAATTCTTCTAAAATATATATATATATTTTTATTTGAGAAACTTATTCATTTGTAATCTTAATTATTTTCTTGCAACTATCTGAGATATTGTACTTATAATTTACTCAGATTCAGTATCCTGTTTAATGTTTTCTTTTTTTAATTTTGATTTTGTATCTATATATACAAAAAAATAGAATAACTGATGGTAAATTCCAGATTTTTATATGATTTTTCAATTATGTTTATATAACTTTGATATCTTTTAACAACTATATCTAATTAAAAAAATTTTACTAGTAAATATCTTTTATTATTCAAAAAGTCAAATTTCTCAACTATTTTTTTGCTTTGTAATAGTGAGAGAAATATAATTAGTAATAAAAATCTTTGTTAATTATAATATTATTATATAATATTTAAAAAAATATATTTTTAATTCTAGAAAAAGACAATGTTTTATATTTCTTTGCTTTTTGATCTTATAGCTTAATCAGGATAAAAAAATAACTTTTTTTACATATTTTGTTTGACTGGGATGATAAGAAGTTGAAAGTTTCGACTTGAACAAATAATTACTTTTTTATTATCTAAATAATTTAATGTTCATTATAATAGCCTAATAACATTATTAAAATATTTGATCATGGTCAACAAAACCTTGTTTATATTTTGTTACCAATATATTTTATAATAACCAATCAGAAATTAGGTAATATTAGGCTATAAGAAATTTAGAAATAAGCTGGAGTAAACAAATTTCTCAAAAAAGCTATGAAAAACTATAGACATTTTAAAAAAGCAAGAAACAATATATAAGATGATAAATAATAAGTCATCCATACCTAGAAAACCTCTATCTTTATATTACTTCCAGTTATGAAAAGTGATATTTTAACAGTTGATTTTTTTATTTCTAGAATCTTCTTATCTTTAATAAAGAAAATATACACTTAAGTCTCTTTAGGCTATTAGAAACACAAGTTTTTGTTAAAAAGAGTTTATAAACAAGTAAGAAAGAGCAATAATGACTTTTGAAGACAAGTTTAAAGTTGTTTTAAAGAAAGTAGTAAGATTTTATTAGTTAAAAAATATATAGTTTCTTGCAAATGTCTTTTTTGTGTATGATTAGAAGATTAATAGAAAGAGTTTCATTAAGTATTAT
The DNA here is from genome assembly GCA_910592055.1 of Acaulospora colombiana. Lineage (NCBI taxonomy): Eukaryota > Fungi > Glomeromycota > Glomeromycetes > Diversisporales > Acaulosporaceae > Acaulospora > Acaulospora colombiana. The sequence goes on from CAJVPT010000068.1 coordinate 18,514, forward strand.
GATTATTGATATTATTTTTCAAGTTATTTTAGTAAAAGTAATAAGATTTTATTAACTTAGAAGTAAAAAACATCTTAAAAATATTTTTTTATATATTATTAAAGGATCAATAAAAAATTTTTTTTTTATAAATAGATAAATTAATATATAAAAATCATATATTATGTAAATATGATAATCTATTTATAATAAAAAACAAATTATATTGATATAATTGTGAATTAAAAAAAACAAAAAAAAAACAAAAAATTTAACAATAATAAAACTATATAATTTTTAATTAAATAATTAAAAATTTGAAATTGATAAAGTTAAAATTTATAATAAAGATATAATAAGTAAACTTGAACTTTTAGAAACAATTGTATATACTATATATCAAAAATTATCAACCGGAATTCTTAAGTTTCTGAAAATTGTAATTTGAAAATATAATTATAAATTTAAAAATTATAAATTATTCAAATGATTTCAAACTTTTGTAAGCCACAATATTTATAATATAAATATTTTATATTAAAGTAAATTATAATAATTTTTATATTATAATAAATGTTTCTAATAATATAGCCAATCTATGTTTTTATAGATTAATTGTTTCTTTATTTATAAAAACTATGCTTTCAAATGACTTACTGTTTAAGGAAATAAAGTCGATTAATACGTTGTATGTACTGGTGGTAACTTTGAATTTATTGCGGAAAAAATTCTCCGTAATAAATACGGTATACTGTATATCTGATCACGTGATTATGGTTTTTATTTAAAATATCGCCGGACACAACATAGAACAAACTATACAAACTATAAAAAACTTAGCTCATAAATTCCATAAAAAGTAACTTAAGTAACTTAAAAGGAACTAAGATAAAAGACATGTACGATTACATGAGTTCGATATTTTTGTAAATAACATTATTCTAAAAAATTTTGTAAATAGAAAGCAATTTTATTGTCGTATTCGAAGTTTGTGAAATCGTCATCTATTTTATAAGGAAAATTAAACTCTGCGATATTCATTACATTGCTATTGGGTGCGCCGTACTCAATGACCTCTGTTGAGTCACCCACAGCTGCAGTTTTGTCGATCGAATTTTTACGAGTTTCGGAATTCGAAGAAAGATTTGTTTCTTCACGAGAGGAAGGAAAAACCTCGTAAATATTGTCGAATTGATTCGAAATCGCATCAGGTGTTATAGTTCCAGAATCAAGATCATTAAGTTTCCTTTTTTTCTTAATTGAAGTTCCACGCTCTTTCTTACGTTCTGGGTTCTTCCAAGCCACCCTACAAAACGAAGCATTTCTTCTTCGTCTTTCATTCAACTCCAATTCTACGTCATGAGCAATCTTCTTATAAGTTTCCTTGACCATTTCTGGTTCATTACGCCAATAAATGCTGACTAATTTGGACACTTCGGTCATTTTGAGGCCGTGGTTAGACAAGGAAATATGTTCCAAGAACACTTTTCTATAAATAAAAAAGGCATTGGGACTTTTCGACATAATTTGAGATAAATTCCTTTTGTTCACGATCTCAATGACATTAACTTTCGGTGGGAAAGGAAGAGTGAATTGCGGAATAGTATCGGAAAAAGTCGAGAAAGAATTAGACATGAGTTTATTGTCGAATGTGTCAAAGTCAAACTGATGCGACATTTATGATGGTGTCAACTAAGAAAAAAAAACGCCGAAAAGGAAAGTTAGGTGTTTCACACGATTAGTGAAATGTCTGGAAGCACACACTGATGTTGGAAGTAGCTTAATTATCGAATGGCTTTTATAGAGAAAAGGAAGAAGAAATTTCGAGAACGTGATTGGTTGCATTTATACAAGTTCGAAGCAGAAAAATTCGACATATAGACAAACCAATGTAACGGATCATCAACTTTATGTTTGTTTTCTCTTGCATATAGAGCAACGTCACGTAATACCGATTTTAATTTCCTTGTTCAGATGTACTGTACAGTCATCCTAAATAGTAACACCCGAAAATCATCAAATAATGTTGATGGCGAGTTAACCATTGTACAAAATGTAAAATTTTTTTCTGTCAAGTCAAAAAATCTGGCAAACAAACACCTCTTTGAAATTATCTAATTTCTGTGTTCTAGTTTTTTTTTTCTTGTTTGTTCCTTTCTTTTTTGAAAACATATGCATTTAATATAGGAAAAATAATCGGATGTTACTTTCTAGGACGCTGTCATTGAAAATAACGCCACGGCAACCATTAATTTGTAAAATGACGTCACATTGTTATCATACACTTTCAGAATACATTAATATTATAATTATGACTTATTGCTTGTTTTCTAAATAGAAGAAAGAAAAAACTTGAAAATGGCTGAAATAATATATTACCCCTTCAATTTTACAATTTTCCAAATCACGCTATCAAAATTTAGAACTGGCATGTTCTACAAATACTTCGTAATCTGTCTTTGTTCTATTTTGTACCAACTTTTTTCCATACACTATCTTTACCCGCTATCAGAATTTATAATACATCTTTTTTCTATCTGATCGTTTGATCAATCCATATGCACGTCAATAAACATCATTATTCCTTATTTAATCGTCTCAATTATTTTTCAATATAAATGAGTAGTTTTTTTTTTTTTTTTAGAGTTTACCGAATCAATTTAAACAGGCAATATAAGTATAATAAAATTATATGCTGTAAATTTTAAGTCAGTTAACTTTAAAATATATTATAATAATTTTAATAAAAAACAGATATTTTAATTAAAAAAATTTTTTTCAGTAATTCTTTAGCAAGGTTTTATTATTTTTATTAAACCAACTTGAAAAGTTTAATTCTTAAAACTTTTTTATTTACTAGTTTTATTTCTTATAATTGTTTGATTTCTTTTAATTATTCAAAGAATGTTATTTATAATTTTGTCTATTTCAATTTAATCTAAATTTTACTTAATATAAGATTTATACTATATTTATATTTGTTAAAACTTATCTGATCTTCATCTGTTTATGTGATATACAGTATTTAAGAATTATATCTTTTGTATTTTTGAAATAATATATTTTACCTATTATTAATAATATTTATCATATCAAAAGTTCACAAGCAAAAACATATCTTTGCCACTTTCTCTTTATTCAAAGAAACTAAAAGTTCTTATTCCATTAACAATTGAAACTTAAAGAAGAGATAGAAAACTTGTACTACTGGTTAGATAGACTTTAAAAAACCATTTCCATTTTGTGTAACAAATATGATAACCTTTCATCAGACCTTCAAAACATGATAGGTTGCCATTATTACCTTTTATATATAGATCTAGAAAGAAAGAATAATAATCTTTACTGATGAATTCATTTACTGAAATGACTTCTTTAATTGCAAAACATAAAAGCTTCTTCTTATTAAACAAGTCTTTCTTTTATATATTCTTTTAAGTCTGTTTTTTTATAAAGTATTTAATTACTAAAACCATATAGTAATAGTTGTAATACTTTCTAAACCAATTGGAATAGTGATACAATTTATTTTTTGAACTGTTACTATTTTACTATATCTTTTTTTCTATTCTTTTCTTAAATATCTTTAATTCTTTTTTTTTTTTTGGGTAGCTCAAATAGTTTTCATAGATTAAATAATTATTTTGATAGTTACTAATCTTGTAAAACAATTTGGATTTTCATTCTTTTCAGTTATAATACTTCTTTAAAAGATAAATATTAATAAGAGCAACTAACACTTTTCCATTCAAAGTTCTCAACTAATAAGTACTATTTAAAAGAATATTGTTAATATAATAAGATCCTTTCTATTTTTATTTTAATTTCCCTATGAAATACTTGTCTCATACAGTATTATACATTAATATTTTATTACTTATTTTGAATATTAGAGTTAGATTTTTTCTTTAATCATGATACTCCTTCTGTTTTTATTAATTTCTATAAATATTTTGTCTGATAACTTCTTTTTCTTGAGATAGTTCTTTTATCAAAGTAAACAATCATAATAGGATGTCTCCTTTTATTACTTTATCTATTTCTATAGAAGGAATTTGGGATTTTCATCCATATATCAAGTAAAAAGGAGTTATTTTCATAAAGGATTGTTTAATTGTTCTGTATATAAATAATACTGGCACAATATAGTTATTCCAATTTTCTTATCTTTTTGTTAGTTTAGCCAATACTTTACATAAAGTTCTATTAAATCATTTTACTAGTCCATTAGTTTGAGAATGATATGAAATAAATAATAAGTATTGTATTTTGAATTTCTTTAACAAATTATCAATTATTTCATTTCTAAAATAAGTTTCTTAATCTAAAGATATCTATTTTGAATATTTATTTATACTTGCAAATAAGGATTTGATATATAAATTTAATTACTTATTTTCCTGTTGTTTCTGAAATTGTTTCAGCTTCAAGTTATTTAGTAAATAATCTGTTGCTATCACAATATATTTATTGCTCTTTTTTGTATATAGTAAAGGATCAACAATATTTATTATAATTTTTGAAAAAGATTCTTCAATAAAAATAGGATATAAAGGATCAGATATTCTATATTTTTTTTATCTTTGACATCTATCATATGATTTAATATGGTCTTTTATGTCTTCAACCATTTGTGACCAAAAATATTAACTTCAAACTTTTTCAAATACTTTATCAACATTTAAGTATGCATTAGTAGAATAGTTATATAGTAGATATAGTACTGATTCTATTTCATGTTTTTATAAAATTTTGAAAAGTTAATTTTATGCTTTTCTTCTTCTGTCTTTCTTATAAAGTATGTTGTTTTTAATTTTGAAAAATTTACTTTTTAATTGTAATTTTTATTATTGTATTTTGTTAAGATTTGATGATAGTTTGTTGTTTTGTAAATAGTTTTTGAAGTAATAATAGTGTTGAGTATTCATTTCACTGTTTATTTATCAGGACACTAACTATCTAAACTATATTTTCTTTAGTATTAGATTTATGTAGTGATACTAAGAATAATTAGCATTTGGTTTCAGGATTAATGCTTATTCACTAGACAGAATTGTATAAGTATTATAAGAAAAGATTATTAAATTCTTATAAATATTCTTTAAAAACTTGTTTATTCTCAAGAAGCCATCAATATGTGTTGATCAATAATAAAAAAGTCTCAATTACATGATTAATTTTATCAGAAATAATTTCATTTCATTCTGAGTTTTCTGTATATTCAGAAAGATTTTTGTTATCTCTTTTTGTTCTTTTACAAGTATAGTTGGCTTTAAATAACTATTTATTTTTATTAGAAAAATTTTGACATTGTTTATAATAATTATATATATAATGATTTGATACTCTTTCATTACAAATATTACAATATTGTTTAGCGATAAGTTAATAGTCTTCAGTTTGATATTCTTGATCTTTTGTAAAATATTTTGGTCTTGAAGATTCATCCTTTTTAGAGATAAGCTCTATATATAATTGATAAGCATCTTAATCTAGTATAAGAATAGAAGTTTTATCCTCATACATTTAGGATATTGTATTTGTATTGTTATACTTTTTTTTAACTTTATAGATAACAGAGTAATTATAAGGTTCCAAACAAAAAATCTATTTTGCTCTTCTTTTTTTTAGTTCATATGTCTTTAACCATTGTAAAGTAGAATAATCAATAATCAAATAGAAATAATTTGTTTCTAAGTATTAATAAAAGTATTCTATTATCTATACAACAACTAAATGTTCAAGTTCAATTGTTACATAATTTTGATTAAACTGTAACTAGTATATGTCACAGTATATTTTTTATTTTGATCATTTTTTTAAGTAATTACAGTACCAATTCCAGTTCCTGAAGCATTAATATGAATATAAAATAATTTGGTAAAATCAAAATATCTTAAAATTGAAGCAGTAATTAAATATTTCTTCAAGAATTCAAAAGCTTTTCCTTGGGCTTCTATTAATTCAAACAATGTATCTCTCTCTAATAGTTGATTTAGAGACTTAGTAATTAAAAAAAAGTTCTTAATAAATTTCTTATAATAGAAGATAAGTTCTAAAAATCCTTTGACTTGTCTTATAGTGGTAGGTCATAGATAATTATGAATCTTGTTGATCTTTTCATTATCAGATTGAATTTCTTCTTAATTAATTTCGTGTCCAAGAAGTTTAATATATAGTAGAAAAAAGTGATATTTTTTTAAGTTTAATATTAGATTGGTCTACCTAAGAACATCTAGAATAATATTGATATGTATGCAATAGTCTTTAAATATTTTGAAAAAAATAATATTATTATTCAAATAAACTTTAACAAATTTTTCTCTAAATAGGGCAAGAATCTCATCCATTAGTTTTTGAAAAATTACAAGAGTATTGCATAATCCAAATAATATAATATTGAACTTGTAAAGTCCAAATTTTGTGATAAAAGCAAAAAAAATTTTTTATCTATATTATTTATAGCTACTTGCCAATAACCACTTGTGAGATCAAGACAAGAAAACCATTTAGCATTATTAAAAGTTTCTAGGAGATTATTCATTACTGGATAGAATAAATGTCTTTTTTTGTAACTTCATTTAATTTTCTATAGTCAATACAAAGTCATTTTTTATAATTTTTCTTTGATACTACTACTATAAAAAGAATCAAGACTGGTAGTTGAACTGATAATTCTTTTTTGCAACATGTTTGTGATTTCTTTCTTGATAAACTCTAATTGATCAAGAGAAGCTTTATATACTTTTTGTTTGATTAATTTTGTATTATCCATATTTATGATATAAGTTATAATATTAATTCTTTTCAGATTGCTAATTTTATTCTTCCTTAGAGATACTTTCAACAAAAATATCTTTATTTTTGTATAAAAAATCTTGTATAATTTCTTCTTATTTCTTATATAAAATATTTACATTTGATATATCAGGCCCTTTATAAAAAACTTTTGAGAAATATATAGCTAGATTTTCAAATAGGATATCTTTCATATAAATATTAGAAGTGTAAGCTTCTGATTGTTCAAGATCTTCTTTTTTTTAATATTTAATTTTATTTAAGAACTCATTATTAATATTGGAGAATTTCTTTATAATAGATTGGGAAAAGATATTTACTAGTAAAGATAAATTCCTAAAAAAGGAGGCAAGGACAAAAGTCAAATATCTCTTACTAGGAAACATTAAAATTTTAAATTAATAACTATAAAAAAACTACTCACAATTATTCTCTATTATTCAAATCATTGATTTATAGTATTTTTTAATGTTTATTCCTATTAAAGTAAAGAGCTAAGAATTTTGTCCCTCAAAAAAGAACATAATTGATCTCAAAATTTTATATACTAAATACTTTAGAAACCTATCATTATCTGCTAGATGTATTGTTTCAATATAAATATATCTTTTATTATAACAAATTTGTAAGGTTCGTATATCAAAGTTTCACTTGGCTTTTATCTTTTTAAACCAATTAATACCAAGAAGAAAAGTTTTTTTTCTGGAATTAAATAATCTGTAGTTTAATAAAGATTATTAAATTTTGGATAAAGATTTGTAGATTTAAAATTTGTTCAAGGATTCTTGTTCTTGTATAATTAGCAGTTATTATAATTGTTTTGAAGAAAGTATCTGAAGAGAGTCCAAGTTTATTCATAAGTTTTTTCATAATAATTCTTATAGCAGCTTCTAAATCTAAAATAGTAACAATTGAATTTCCTTTAATTCACATATAGCATCTGGTAGCTATTGTTTTCTTCTTTTTTTCTTCAAACTGAAAATAGTTTGTAGCTTCAATATTCTTGAGTTTTCTCATAACCTTAATCAAGTTTTTTCACTAGTTAGGATATTGTAACATTTGTTCAAGGATAATATTTGAATGAATTTATAAGATATTATCTAAAATATCATATAAATTCAAATTATTTATAATAAAAGGTTAATGCCTTATTCTAGATCTTTTGAAAGCAATAATAGATACTACCACAGGTTCTTGTACTGTTTTTTCTTACAATTTTATAGGTTATATTAGAATTTTTCTGATTCATAATTAAATCTCTTTTTAAAATTTTGATTGTTTTTATTTTTTTAATTTCTCTTCTATTAATAAAATAAGAGAATAGACTTGCTTATTAATCAATATAAACTTCTTCTTCTTTTTTATTATATTTTTATACAAGATATTGTTCTATAATTAGGTAATTAATTGATTAATTTTTTTTAAAAGAGGATCGGTAGAATAACAAAGTTTTTTCAGAAAAACAATCTCTTATAATATGGTTAAATTTATCATATTTGAAATAGCTTCCTGCAAGGTTTGATCTTTGAGTAGGGAAAATAATTATATTTTTTATATTGAGGGATTGTTTTTTTGTTAAAGAGAGTAAGCATTTATTTTTTTCAATCTTTTTATCAAATTGAATTGCATTGTTTGAATTTCTTGATCAATTAATCTATAGTATCTTCTTGAGCTTTAAAGACTTCAGGATCAGAATTTTTTGATACAGAAAGTCTTTTATCTTTATAAATATCTTGATCTTCTTTATATTGCTTTGTATATTTAAGAGCTTCAACCACAGCTACTGATTTTATTATTAATACGATAAGAGCAACTTAGAAGTTCAATATATAGATAAAAAACCTAAGTTTTTGTTTATTATTCATGGTTCTATCTATGTCTACCTTGGCCAATAACTTTTTAAAAGAGGTATAATAGGAGTTTACAATTTTGTAGAAGCCTTATTATCTTTTTTTCAAGTTTCTGATCTATTTATTTATCCAATATTGGAAATAAAAATGGTTTAAAAGAGCTTTAACAATAGTATCTCTTGTTATTGTATTATTGTTAGTATTGTTAATATCATAATAGGTATTTTACTACTCTTTAGCTTTATTAATAAGATAGGTATTAATTATGTAATGAAGTTTTTTACCTTTTCAATTGTTAACTTGGGCTGCCTTAATAAACTTCTACTCTAGGTAACTGAATTTTGAGTACTATCTCCAAAGAAAACTTTTATCTTTATAAATATATCATGAATATTTTCATTAACTAGATTATAAATTTCATCATTTGTTTTTACTATATTGTTATTGATAAAAGAAAGTTCTTAAAAAAGAGTTTCTAAGTTTAAATCTTTAAAATTAAAATATATTTCTTGTGAACTTGAGTTTTTAAATAAAGAGAATAAATATAAGTTTTTACTATTATATAAAATATTATTATATAGTTCAAAAGGGTAAAAGAGAAAGTTAAAATTGAACTGAATAAGAGAAAATATAAAATTGACTAAAGATGTAATATCAATAAAATATTTAAAAGAATTGATTGCATAAATAACTTTTGAGAGAATACTATCAAAAATTAAATATTAGCATATCTAATACTAAAAATAAATTAACAGGCTATATGATCTTGGTTGTAAATAGTACTATTAATTAATTTGATGAAATAATATTGGGATTTAGAGGTATAGAAAATAGCAACAAAATAGATTTGATACCAATTCCAAAATCATAGAAAATAAATATTAGGATATTGTAAAAAATAACAAGTTTTACAAAATTTATCTAGACAAGATCTCTTTCTTAGGTCTTCTTTAAGAAATAACTGATATATTTAATTGTATAGCTAGTTATTGTCAAAGTAATTATTAAATTCACTCATACAAGATTTCTTTTTCTTGATATTTACTAAACTTTGAATTCTAAATTACTGAAATTTTTCTTCAATAAATACTTCCAATATTAAGTAAGACTTTTCTTCTTTTCTTTAAAATGTAAAAAAAGTCTATCTCACAGTTACCATAAATTTTGTTAACTTATTCAATTCATTTTTTAGAAATTAGATAGAGATTAAAAACTAGTGTAGAAAAATATTAAGCTAGATTTATAATATGATATACAAAAGTTTCTAGTTTGAACAATAATAAATAAAGAGGTTTATTACTAGTGATTTAAATAGAAAAAGTAGAACAATAATTTCAATTAAATATAATTTTATTATTAGATAAATCCTGAAAAGTCTCTAGAAAGAGAATTTTCTTCTTTAAATATATAATTAATTCATATAATATTTGAGAATATAAACTAAGATAAATAATAATTATTATTATACTATTATTTTTACTAAACTATTAAACTATATTATCTTAAACAAAATCCAAATATCTTTGAAAATAATAGCTTTATATAATAAAATAGAATTATAGAATTTTCTAGAATACTTTATTCTAAGTTTGCTAATAATAAAATCAACTATCAATATTTTAAAAGTATTTTTTTAAGATTTTATTTTTAGATAATTAAAAAAATTATAACATGTTTATCTGAGATATTGAAATTATTCTGGATATTAAAAAGATTATATGGTAAAATTTTATAGTTCAATACTACTTTAAAACTTGATTTTTTTTATCTTGTTATATAGAGTACTGGAAAAGATTATTCAATATATATATATATATATTTTTTTTTTTATTAAGCGCAGCAGGCCTACTTTATTAATTTTAGTATGGTACATACTGTATTACTTGAATTAATAAGCTATTTGCTAACTCATTTTCTTTATGTATTTCTCAATACTAACCTATTAAAAAGCCAATTGATTTTTTTTTTAAAACTCCCTTATGGCTTGTTGCTCCCTGTAGAAAACTAACGTGCCTAGGCTTCATTAGCACTAATTTGGAAGATATTTAAGATATTATGTATTCCTTTCAGGATGTTACCTATTGTGTTCTGTGTGCCAGCTTGTTTAAGCTTGTTCATTATTATTCTTTCTTTTTTGTGTGGTCTCTGTTGCCTTTTTTTTCTTTTCCGTTTGATAGATGTTTTTTTGATTCCCTGTTGCTTTTCCCAATGTGACATTCTTATGTATCTATTGAGCCAGATGTTGAAAGTGAGAAATCTGATGTATTGCATGATGCTTTTAAGGATGTCTGGCAGCTTTTCATATCCTATTGTTTCTATTATGAGATTGTTGAGGACCTTGCTGATACTTCCTCTAAAGATGAGTGTGTTAAGGTTCTTAGTACTGAGCTTGACTTTGTTGTGTGTAATTTGAGGGGGACTTGTCATTTTTCCTGTAGTGGAGTTTCCTATATATGTTTCTGTTGATTTTCTCATAGATGTTGATGTTGTATTGGGTACAGGTGAATGGGTGGTCATTGTGTTTTGTCTCTCTGCAGTTGTGGTACTTGTTTGTTTTGTAAATGCTGGGGTGTCTTTTGTGAAGTTTGTCCATAGTCGGGAGTTCTTGGTTCCATAGTTTGATAAAGAAGCTGTACTGTTGGGAGTCCCACATGTCTGTGTGTGGGTCATTGAGTTTGGTTGGGTAGAGAAGTACAAAGCTGTTTTTCCAATCTATTTCATTGTAGTTGGCTCTAAAAAAAGCAATGTTTCTGTTGAGTTGATTCTAGTCTATCGTGAGGTGTACTTGTTGAATCTGCTTGATGGTTCCTCGGATGTCTTGTGTGATCTCAATGTTATCATTGTAGTATGGTTGCAGGTGGTTAGGTTCAAGGCATGTTGAGAGAATTGTGTTACAGTTGTATTTGTCCTTGTTTGACACTGCTTGATATGCCAGTTTATCAGCTCTTTTGTGCAGTGGGACGTCATCTTTCTTTGATGTTTTGTACAAGGTTACCTCTTCTTGAAGGGTATTTATTGTATTGCAAAGGTTAAGGATCATTCTTTTCTCTTGTTGTTTGATTAGTTTCTGGTTGTTTGTAAGTTTGTGATAGTCATAAATAAGCTTTTGTAAGTCGGTATATATGTTAATCTTTTTGCCTTTCCCGGCTATTATGCAAGCAATAGTGACTGCTAGAATTTCTGATCTATATGCTGATGCTTGTCCCGTGAGAGTTGCATTGAACTCCATGTGTGTGTCATCTGGCGTGATGAAGATCATTCCTACTCCCATACAGTGGTAGTTTTCTGTCTTGGTACTTCCATCGGTGTATACTGTGATATGATGTTCTGTTTCCAGTCTTTTTCCAATTGCTATTATTTCTGTGTGTAGGTTGCCCTGGGCTTTTATAATTTGTTTGAGTATTTTTATACTTGCTGTTTCGTGGCTGATCTTTATTGAGTCCAATGTGGCATTGGGTTGTTGCCACCACTTGGTCCAGCTCTATGGAGATATCTGTAATCTTTGCTTTTGATTGTTGTTCTCACTTTGATTAGATTTGGTGGTTTTGATAATGAGTGTTATAAACAAGGAGAACATTGATGTTTCAATACAGCAGTTATGACCTCATTGATCTATGTAGGTGGTGAATTGGTAACCTTTGTATGCTTCAACTGACAACTTGTCAATAGTGTTGAAATGTCTTAGTTTGATGGAGTCTTTGTTATGGCTGACTCATTGACCAGTTATGATTTGCCCTGTTTTTTCAAAAGAGAACCAGTCTTTCTGTTTCGATTCCTGGGTTCTTGGATGAATGAGGGTGAGCGGATTTAGTCCTACTTCTATAGCACCTTGCATCAGGAGTTCATCTATTTTTGCACGAATATGTTTGTACCACCCAGGTTCTTTCCTTTTGTTTGATTTTTTGTTAAGGCAGTCTGCCTGATGCCACTGTAGTGTTTTTGCTTGGAATGTATCTAGAATTTGTTCCTGCCAGCATAGCTTGTATTTCTTGAGATTTTGTTGGTGTTGGTTTATCCAGGTCTCGTCTAAGAGGAATTCTAGATGTTTGCCTGGAGGTAGTAATGGGTTGGTCTGGGTGTGCTGAAATTGTATGCTTTTTTTTTGTAGTGATCTTAATTCATCTTGGAGGAAGTTAAGGCCCTGTTTATGGACCATTGGGTATTTTTCAGTGATTCTGGTCTTTTGTCATGCATCATATTGAAGTTTTTGGATCCTGAGTCTTGTGACTAGACCAGCTGTATTATTTGCTTTATACAGAGCTTGGAAGTTGCTTGAGAACTTTTGTTGTTGTCTTGTATTCAGTTCTATTATATTGTATAAGGAGATTAGGTATAGGATCATATTGGGACATGTTATCACTAGTTTGGTTCTCCTTCTGAAGTTGGTTCGGATCCTTACATCGATTTTGAATGTTTCTTCCTTTATCAGGATGGTGTCTTGAAGTAGGTATTCGATCTGGGGAAATAGCACGTGATTTATTAAATATCTGTGCATCTTGTCTATTAGTTGCTTGTTTGTTAGGGTCCAGCACATATTGTTGACTTTCTTTTTGATGAGCTGCCGCTAGTGATGTTTTCCACCTTTTTCTTTATACCAGACATCCAGAACTCTGATAGCATTGTTATTAAATACAGGTTGTATGAGGTGGTTTTGGAATGTGATAGATTCTTTCTGGTCATTGATTATGAGGAGCTCTGATTTCGATGGGTTTACGATGATGTCATTAAGAAAGTAGAATGAGCTGCTGATCCTGGTAATACGCTTCATCTCTTCTTTGCTTTGTGTGATAAATGTAGTATCATCCATGTATGCTGTTATTGAAACGTTTACTTCTCTTGCTTTTGATTTTGGGTCTATGGGATCTTTGGGGAAGCATATGGAATATCCTTGCATTTTGTTGATTCTACTCACCAGGGGGTCATAGTATATTCTCCAGAGAATAGGTGAGATTGTGTCTCCTTGATCTATGCCTTCATGTACCTTATATGATTCTGTGTTCCCAAAGTATGTGATAATTGTATTTGATCTATCACAGAAGTATGCTTTGATAATGTTTGATATCTGTATGGAGATCTTTATGCGTTCTATGGCGGATATAAGTCTTGAGATGTTGACTATGTCGTAGGCCTTGCTCATGTCCTGGAAGAGCATATGGCATGGTTTTTTTAATTCTCAGGCATCTTCCAGGATACTGTTGATGATTGTGATCGGTTCTTTGGTGCTGTGACCTGGTAGGGCTACCCAGTTGTGTTCGAAGAGTATGGGATGAATTGTGCATGCTTTTGTTATTCTGTTTGTTATTATTTTGGTGAATATCTTTTTTGCAGATTTTAATAGTGTTATTGGGTATGTGATATTAATTTCATATTGCCAGTTCTTTGGCTTTGGAATTGGATATATAGTTCCCTTTTTCCATTCCAAGGGTATATTTTGGGTGTTGAATACCTTGTTGAAGAAGTCTGTGAGGCTTTGGATCATGGCTGGTTCTAGTTTCTTGAAGACGATGTAGGGGATGTTAGATGGTTCTACTGCTGATTTGTTGCTAGTGCTGGATATAGTTTGCTTGATTTCTTCTACTGTGATTGTTTGTGTTGTGTCGGCGAACCACTCCTCTTGAATTTTGAAGAGGGTTCATAGTCTTGTTCCTAGGTGGTATCTTTGCGATTGATTATGTTGTGAGTTTTTGTCCACTGTTCGAAGTGGTCCCTGACTATCTGTTTGATCTCTTCGGATTCAAATATTACTCTTTTTTCATTGTTGTCATCTTGTTTTATGAGTTTACTATTGATGATGCTGCATTTTGGGTCATTTAGAATGGCTCTGATCATTCATTTCTTGTAAGTGCTTAGCCATTTCTCTCTAGTGGTTTTGAGTTGCTGTGTATCCTGTTTTATTTTTATGTGTATGTCTTTTTTAAAGCCCAGTTTGACTATTTGAATTTGTTCGTCGATGGCTTTGATATATCTCTCTGGTTCAATGTTGGGGATCAGTTCTGAGATTGGTATTGTTTGAGATATTGCTTGATAGAGATTCGCTGCCTTGGGCTGTAACCATGTGTTTGAGTCCTTTTTGAGTTTTGCTACTTCTTTTCTCAGCTGCATAAGTTGTATGGGGTCTTGGCTTTTTGATTGGGCATTGCTGTTATCGCTGCTTTTGTCTGATCTTTTTGATGGGTTTGTTGGTACGTGAAAGTATTGCTTCTCTAAAGATGTTCCAGTTCTGGTCTGTTGTTGTTGATCTATTATTGATGTCTTCCTTTCATATTGTTGCAAAGGACTCCATGTCTTCTCTAAAGTGGGTTCATGCCTGGGGTTTAGTGTTAATCCAGTCATATCTCATGTTGTTATTAGGTCTTCTAAATCGTTTGTGTAGTGTTTCTATTTGCCAGGATTCCATCATGCATGATTGAGCTTTTTGGTCTGTAGAGATGGTATTGCTCCAGCTTTGGTGTATATGTACATCTATTGGGGTCCAAGTTGGTCTGGAGTTGATCCATATACTGTCTATTCTACTGTGTGTATGTTGAGATGACCATGGGAAGCTTTGTGTAGAGGGGTTGTGATATCTGAATGTGTCTATAAAGCCGAGTTCCTTCAGTATGTTGAAGAATTGATTTTCTGTTTTTGCGTGGATTTTGTGAGTTGTATTGGATTTGTCTAGATGAGGGTTTGGATATGTATTGAAGTCCCTAGCAATGGCTATGTGCCAGTTGTTGCTGGTGTGTTGTTTTACTAGGTTAATAATTTGTTTCTGAATGGTGTCTCTTTCTTTGCCAGGTCTTGCAACTGAGTAGACACCTATGATTCTGCAGTATCTTTTCCTGAAGAAAGCCATGTCGATGCAGATGATGCGGCCTTTGATGATTTGTTTGCTGATGACGTGGTCTACAAGTTTTTGTTTGATTGCTATGTCCACTCCAGATCTGATTGGGTTAGCACATATCCACCATGTAGTGTATCCTTCAGTTTTCCAGTTGTGGGATTTGCCAAGTCCATTTGTTTCTATGGATACTATGATGTTCCATTGGTTTTGTTTTCATATTTCCATCCAAGTTTCTCTTTTGTGTGATTCGTTTAAGCCTTGGACATTAAGTGTAGTGATGGTCTAGAAGGGTTTGTCCTTATTTGTATCTGCTTCTATGTTGTTGTTTTGATTCGTTTTATTTTGAGGGGAAAGATTTCTCATGGTTTTGAGTGTCTGTTTTTGTGTGTGAGGATAAGGAAAAGAGGTAAGTTGTGTGTGTGATGGGGTCGGGTTGTAGTGAGGGTGCTTATATTCTTTGGTTGTGTTAGTAGATGTAAATGAAGGAAGTTCATTGGGTCTGTCATTGGTTGTTGGGGGTAGTAGCAGTTGTTAGGTATCCTTGGTTGAATATGATATTGTTGTTGTGTTGTATGCCTAAATTCTACATGGCTAGTTGGAATTCTTAATGCATTTGGTGTATGTAGTTTTGGATGGTTTGTTGCTAGTTTCTTACTTGCTCAATTGGGTTGATAGCTTGTGTCTGGATTTTTGAGAGAGGGTGATGTCTGCAAGTTGACCTTGTATGGTTTCTTCTATTTGATATTAATTCAGGCTTGCTTCATCAAGATCTTTCCCAGGAGCGGAGCCGTCAAGTTGGATCTCAATGGTTTCGATGCAGTCATTCATTTCTGCCATCTGTTCTTCTATGTTGTCAATTTTTCTGAGTATTCTCTGTAGGATGTTGTATATATTGTCGTTGTTTGAGATTTCTCTGGTATCGAACTCCTCAGTTTGTATTGTTTGTTTGGCTGCTCTGTGTATGATAGTTTCCTAGATCGTCTTCCTGCTGTGGTCATTTTGTGTGTGTTGTATATTGTTAATACGATGAAGTTACTAGTTTTCACTGGTTTGAATTTTTTGTATAGTTTGCCAAACTTGTGAACAATGTTTTTATTGAGTTCAGCTTTTTCTTTCTATTGTATGCGGATGTGATATTTGGTAGCGAGATGTTTGGGTGACTGGCATATTGCGCATGTTTTGACCTGCATGACAATCCATTTGAGTTCAGTGTCTTGTAGGATGGGGTTTGAGTTGATGATTGGCTCCAGTTGTGTTTCCTTTGCAAAGGAGATTACTGCATAGCACTTTCTTCTGTAGTTGTTGTTTCTAGGGATGTAGCAGGATTTGCCTTTGACTAATGACACTAGTTCTTTTAGGTCATATGCTATTGTACCAGGTGGTAAGTTACAGAGTCTTAATGCATTGTCCTGATGGTTTCTCATTTGTTCTGGTGTTCATTCAGTATCGAAGATCCTTACAGATTCAGCACCGATGAACGTGGACCAGTTGAAAAGAGCTTGTTGTTTTACTTAATTTGAGCTGAATTGAATTATTGCTGTCTGCCACATAGCATTCGTTTTGAGGATGATTTCCTGGATTTCAACATATTTGATAAATTGATTGTGAATGTCTTGGGTTTTGATTTGGAGTGAAATGTCCTACACTACGATGCCATTAATGTGGCAGTTTTTTGTGAAACGGGCTCTGATAGTGAATTTCTTTTCTGGAATGATGCCAATCATGCGGTTGCATGCTTCTGTTGCTGAGTCTTCATTGCTCCAAAGCATGTGAAATTCTTTGTGTTTTTTTTTTTGTATAATTCGGGCACTGATTAGCCCTTCCAGGTTTTTAAGTTTAGTTTTGACTAGCGATATTTTCTCTTGATCATTGCTCCCAGGTAGGTTGGATATTTTGATAGTTGTCAGCCATCTTCTATTGCTGATCATGTCTCTGGGAAAAAGGATCTGTGTAAGAGAGCTGGGAGATGTTGACTGTTGTCTTTTGCTGGTGTATATCGGCCAGCTGTGGAATGTTTCTATTTGTAGCTGGAGTGTGGGTATTCCATCCCCGTCAGTGTTGTTAGGTTCCATTTCTGCCACTACTTGGTCATCCCAGCTTCCAAATTGCGGCGTAGCTTTGGCTTAGGTGTCGGGATTGTTCTCTTGTTCTTGCGGATTGTTCATCACCTCTTTCATGTCGTTGTCGTTACTGGAGGTTGTAGTTATGGTTGCGGATGTGATAAGAAGAGTGCTTGTGTTTGTGTTAGGAGAGAGGTTGTTGGCAGGTGTGGTTTGTTTGGCTGGATGGTTGCTGGATTCTTTTGCGCCTGCGGATCGAGGTTTTGGCGAGGTGGCTGTCTTTGCAATCTGAGTGATTTTCCCGTTGGTTTTGCTAAGAAGGTTTTTGTTCAGGTAGGTTCTTGTGAAGCTATTCTTGCTTCAAAGTCTCCGGTCGGAGTTCATGTCGAGCGGTTGTCTCGAAACTGTATGCGCAAAGTTTTTTCACAATAGTTTATCTTGCTGTGTCACGTGATTGATGGAAAGAGTTTCTTGATATATTTTTCTCTTATTCAGAGTATATAGTATTATTTTAGTTTATACAATATATTATAACTTTTCAATTTATTTTATATAATGATTTTCATGAAAGGTCTAATTTATTGTTATTTTTTTAGTATATTTTAATTAAAAGAAAACTGGCTCTTTATATTTGCCATAAAGAATTTAACTACTCTCTAGTTTTTAAGTGTTATTATTATGGTATTAATGAGTTGATATAGATATATAATCTTATATCTTCTTAAGAATGGAATAACTTTTTATATATTTTATTTTCTTTTAAAATTGATTTGATAGAAAGAATACCTTCCTGATAGTTGAAGATATTTATTCATTTTCAACTTTGAAATATAATTTACAATTTGTTAATCAAGGTTAATATTGCAATTATGAAGTTTTCTTTGGTAAGTCTATTGGATTCTATAGAATTATCTAAGATATTTATTGACTTTTAATATTTAATTTGACTTTGTTTTAGATAAATTGTAATAATGATACTAAAGATATTATTGTTGTTAAATTAATAAATAATAATAATATATGACTTTTTAACTATACTTCTCAAATACTTTTAAATCTATATATTTTTTGTTGTAAATACAATTATTTAATATTATTCTACAGATAAGAGCTTTGTTTTTGAATTACTTTTATTATATGACTGTGAGACTATTACAAGTTTGTTTATTAAAATAATATTACATATTGCATTCTATATTCTATTTATGAAATAAAAACTCTATTTATAATATAACAGGAATGTTTTTTAGTCAGCTTCTTCTTATTTATGACTTAAATTACAATTTTAACTTCTGATTTTATTAGATTAATCATATTCCTATTATTTTGTTTGGGTCCTAGTCAAATATTAAGAAATCTTACTTAATTTTTCTTGTTAATCTCTTGAACTATAATACTTTCAATTCCAGCTTAAATGGTTTCAAACTTTTGAGATTCTAATTAATAGCAAGAAAAATTAATTTTTTAGTATTAATCTGAAAGTCATTGACTATATAAAACTGTTTTATCTCTTTTAAAATATATTCCAACTCTTTCCACTGATCCTCTGACTACACACAAAAAAGATGTTTACAGAAGTTTCAATACTTCTATATTAATAGAGTCTTACTACTTTCCTTAAATCAACTCAAAGAGTTCATTTAGAACTCTCTCAACTTCCCTTTCCATTGTTTACAATCTCTTTTGAACAAACTGAACTCTTGTGGCCTGCAAAGTTCAGCTTCCATCTTTACTACCAATAGCAAGAAAGTTCCTAAAGGAAAAAGAATCAACAGTGAAGTACCTCTTATCTTTCAGCTACAGTGATTATAATAAAGATTATGAACCAGCTAAAGGATTCACTTTTCCACCCTTTGACTGATATTATGGCCTCTTAGAGCTACCTTTTTCACAGCTTTCTAGAGAATTTTGCCTACTTTAGCTTGACCCTGAAATTTCGGGTAGCACAAATCTCATCAACTCTGATTGGCTGACATAAAACACATCAAACAAGATTGATAAACAAGCTCCTATTGACTACCTTATATGTCTGAATGCATTTTCTCAGTTTCATAAGAACCTAGGGTTTACCATAAGTCATATGGTCTGTTATGGGTGGATACAAGACAAGTCTTTGACATATCATTGGATACAAGAAAGAGACCATCAAATCATGGCAAAGGTCACAAGATGCTCGATTGTTTCTTTTTAAAAATTAGAGCCACCTACTCCTGATTGTATGTTAGGTAGGTTCCTGCTTCTACTGCTCAGAAAAGTCCAACCAAAAAAAGTGAAGAAGATGATTAGGAATACTCAGTGATAAAGCTAGTGCACATATTATACCAAGAAGTTTTCATTATATCTTTAAAAATTCCAAGCTAGAAGACTGGAAGATTAACACCACTACACCAATCAAAACTCGAGATCAAAAATGTCAGCAGTGACGTGCGAGCTGATCAGATAATCTGGAAGATCCTTGATAATTGCTAATACTAACAGCCACCAGCAGGGTATATCAATTGTGAGGCTAGGTACAGTTTTTCTATAAAGAATTAAATCTAAAATATGTTATATAGATGGGTAAGTATACCCATATTCAGATAAGAATAGGTTTAATTAATGATATATTGGAAGACTTTCAAGTTATTTATGTGGACATCAATATATCACCTGGACTTTCTTGATTACTCTCTTTTCACAAGTCTTAGAAATGTAAAGTCTTCCTCCTCATCTCTACCTTATTTCTATAAAGACTCAGAAGAAGCTTCCCCAGTCCTTTATTATAAGAGAAATCCAAAACAGAATAAATATATGCTGAGAAACATCACAGCTAACTTATTATAACATTACATGATCAGTCCTTTCATTTTATTTTTCTTTTAATTTTAATAATACCCACATGCTTAGTAAAATGTGGGTTTCTTTGTAAAAAGAGGACAATAAGCCTTGAAGTAGCTTTAGCTTATCAAATTCTTTATTTACTCTCAAATATACACCCTATACACGTGCATTGTGCAATTGTATAAAATGTAATTTGGAACTTAATAAAGATTAGGCATGAATCCATTTTTAAAAAAAAATTTTTTTTTTAAAATATATTTCAGATCTTTTTTTAACTTGAAAATTCAAGTTATATTATTTATATAAGCAATTATAACTTGTCTTAAGAAAAGCTTAACCTTTTCTTTTGATTTATAAAAGTTAGGTAACCATTCTTCTTTATAAAGTATTCAATATTAATATTGTTTTAAATTTTATATAGTAAAGAATTGTAAAAAATTCTCTATAATAATGAAGAGACTATTTCTTCTTAATCTACTGTATATTATTATCAATTATTATTGAATTAGATAATCTATTAGATAAGATAATACTATAACTTTTACCTTTGAACTGATCTATTAAAAGCTTTTTAATAATGGAAGAAATTTTAATTTAATCTATAGCTTTTTCTAGTATAATAAGACTTATGTATTATAAGCTTTTTTTTGTATCTTGAAAAAGAGTCCATGACTTTTTTTTTTCTTTTTAATTTCTTTATATATACTATTTAGAAGATAAATTGATTCTATTATACTTTCTCCTTATAAACTAGTGAAGTTTAGATCTTTTGAAATTTTATGTCATTTATATATAGTAGCTAATCAGTTGGTTAAGATTTTTGTAAAGTATTTTCAAGAAAAATTAGAGGTCTTATATTACAAAGTTCATATTTTCAAGGTTTTGACTTGGGAATAGAATAGATATTACCTTCTTTTTATTTTTTGAATATCTGACTAGTAGTTAGCACAAGTATAAAGATCTGGGTTATGCTTCAGGATTAATTATTTGAGTTTTAATTTTTTAAAAAATTTTATTTTTTCTATAAAAAATAGCTTTTTATTTAAAAAAAATAATTTTTTTTAATAGTATAAAGGCTTGGGGCATGCTCTGAGTTTAGTTTAGTTTTTTTTAACCTGCAATAATGCCACAATAATATGTCTTCATTGAAAAATTGAAATAAAATTACAATATTTTACAGACTTTTACAAAATAACTAACTTATCTTCATACAAAAGTACTTTAAGTCAGATTTTGAGAACAATATTTCACTTCCCTAATAGGTTGGTAATAATCTCTATTTACTAGAATCATTGTCAATAGTTTGTCACTGTAGATTGCTCGAAAACCAATAAATTGCTAAGTTAAAAAAGAGGAAAGGAAAAAATAATTGGGGAGAGGAACAATTCAAGGTCTATAAAAAAAAATCAAAAATAAAAACAATCTCTTCTCAAAAGAGATTTGCCTGATTGAGATAGTCTTCTTGTTTCACTTGAACCTTGAAAGAAATCTTCTTTTTCACCACCTGTGACATTGGATGAGTCAATCCAACTGGTCTTTCATTTAAGTGAACACTAGATTGGGATATCTCAAGGAAAGCATTTAGACCTCAGCTTTTTTTCATTAAAGCTTTATAATTACTTGAGGAACTTAGGTAAGAGATAGGAGTTTGCAATCCACATTATCCATCACTTGATATTTTGGTGTCATGGAAGTTTTTATTGAGGGACTTGAGCTTTTTTAAGGACAAACATTTCCAAAACATTCTTTTCAATCATCAATGACATCATCAAAACATGTGAATATGACCAATAGAAGCTTGTTTACATTTCAAAAACTAACATGTTTCATGTCTGCCAATCACCTTTGGTGAGGATTTGTATTATCAAAAATTCAGGGTCAAACTAAGATAGGCAAAATTCTTCAAAAACCATAAAAGCAATAGCTTTAAAAGACTCACAAATGACTGAAAGGGAAAAAATAAGCCTTTTTGTCATCAAAAACCTCTATATACCTCTTACTTAAAAGGTTAAATAGGTCTCTAGGAACTTCACAATCAGTTTTTCTTTCTTTGGGAACTTTCTTACCATTGGTATCAAAGGTATTACTTGACTTTTCTTGATCACTTGAAGTCAAGTTTTTGAGTAAAAAGGTTTGTAAACAAAAGAAAAAAAGTAGAAGTAACTCTTGAAGTCATACTTCAAGTTTGTTTTAATGAAAGTATTAAGACTTTTTTAACAGAGAAGTATAAAAACTTCTTACAAACATCTTTTTTATATGTGGTCAGAGAATCAGCGAAATGAGTTTTTAATTATGCTCTGAGTTTAGTTATTTGAGTTTTACTTTTTTTAAAAATATTAAAATTGTGATTAATTTTTATAAAAAATAATTTTTTATTAAAAAAAATTTAATTTTTTATATAGTTTAATTTTAAATAATATAAAGGCTTGTGCTCTGTTTCAAAATTAGTTATTTGAATTTTACTTTTTTAATTTTTATATTTTTCTATAAAAATGATTTTTTAATAAAAAAATATATTTTTTTTATTTTTAACAATATAAAGGTTTAAGTTATATTTCAAGTTTTTTTTTTTATTTTTATATTAAAAATAGTTTTTCTTATAAAAATATATATATATTTTTTATATATTTGAATCTTAAATAATATAAAAACTTGAGAGCCAGTAAACATGAATAGAGTACAATGTATATTACAAATAGTCAATAAGAGAGAAGAGGATATAGTAAACACTCTAGTCAACTTCTCAAGAAAATATGACGAATACTTCACCCTATGGGTCTCACAACAATTACTACAACTAAGAAATAGTGAACCCAATGAATTGACAGCCTCACCACCAAAAACATATATAATCTTAGATAGCATTATAGCTAAGATATTAGGAGTTGATGTGACAACCTTTCACAAGGAAAGAATTTTAACTCAGCATATCACATATCTGTGGCAACAAGGCAAAGGGATAAAAGAAGATCTTTTACAACCCTATATTGAAGACAAGTTCTTTGAAATAATTAAAAATCCTGTAAACCTTACAAAACCAATGCAACAACCAATAGAGATTATCGAACAAGTAAATAATGAATCAATAGTAGATAATAAAGTAATAATGACATGTGTACAGGAGACAGAAGAGCTTGAATTATAGAAATTCCAAGAAATAGTCAAATGACAATGTATTAGTGAACATAGCTCTTATACTACTAGGAATAGAGACATGGCACCATTAATAAATCCGTACTTCATAAAAAAGAAAAGAAACTATAGATTAGAAGCAATGGCAGTCAATATTCCAGGAGAAACAATAGACAAAACCAAAGCATACTTGGGCAACATTCTTAAACTACCACAAGAAAAACGAAACCTGTTGAAAAAAGAATTTATTAATGGAAATGAGTGGATAGTCTTTTGGGTACAAGAAGAAAAAGATGTTACAAGATGTATAGAAGAAGTTAACTAAAAAGAAGACAATTTCCCGATTCAATACATAACACCCCAGACTATCCCCAAGAAATAAAAAACAGAAAGAAACTTAGACAAAAAAGTCTTTGAAGAATTAAAAACCAAAGAAAATACTGAGGTTTGGCATATATGTCTAACAGATGTGGATCAAAAAATCAACAAGAACTTTATAAAGGCACATCTAAAGAGATATGGAGAAGTTCAAAATGTTCACATCTACAAGGTAAATACAAAACCACAGGTAAAGGCTTATTTCAAATGGCACAAATATCTTAGCTTAATTCCTGAAGAAATTTGAATGACCCCTATCAGTACACAAATGTCTAGAGCTATATTTTCTAAATTTGAGCTCAGTGACAATGAAATCAACCAGATATTAATTGAGAGAAATGATAATTTAGCAAGACTTCTGGGTACTGACAAAACCTATGCTAGCCTGATAGCCAGAGCATTAAATGGTACTCAAGCTAAGGCATGCTATACACTTAAAAATCCCTATACACTCAAAAAGCATAATTTCATAGTAGTCTGTTTCAAAATGAAAGAAGAAAAAGATAAGGCATATAAACAATATATCTTCTTGCAGGGATATTGCCTCTCTTGGAATATCAAGCATGTTTCTAAAACAGAAAGACAAAATCCTAAAAATGAAAATAGAAATACAAGATTTAGATCCAGAAGCATATATGTAGATAATGAATCAACATTGAATATACAATCAGATAATAAATCAACAGACTCTACTTCTACTTTGTCAAGTTATCATAGCTTTAGAAACTAGAGACAAATTAGATGCAAAAGTAACAACAGAATAAAATGAGAAAAGAACAAAAGAAGAGAATACTCTGCAACAGGAAGCAATAGAGAACCAATTGGAAATCAGTGAAACAATAGATATAGCTTTCTGGAAAATAATGGGAGACCTGAAATGAAAAGCCCTCAAGATCCCTTTAAGAGTATTTTAGTCAATCTTAAAAGAATAAATGCTAGAATAGATACTTTAGAAGGACAAACAGTCTTCAGAAGATCAAGACTAAGTAATAGAGGAGCAAACTGCTCCTAAGGGCATATCAGTCCTTGATAACAATCAAGAGAGGCAAGAGTCCACTGCCTCCTCGTCAAAAAATACAAATATGGGTAACAAACAAACTTTAATAAACAACAATGAGTTGGAAAAAATGGAGTTTCTAGATATCTCAACATTTTTACAAGATGAGCGAGGAGATTTTCTAAACAACAATAGTAGATACAAACTAATCAAGAAAATTCAGGAAGATGATGATATAGATAAAAAAGTAATTAGAATCAGCATATACAATGTCAGAGGGATCACAGATATAACAAAATAGTAAAATTTAATTGAAGAAATAATAGAACAAGAAATAGGCATATTAGGGTTATATGAAACAAAATTAACACAAGTCAATGCACAGTGGACATTCAACAATCAAAAAAATTATAAATACTTTCATAGTATCAACAAAGATACACCATTTGGAGCAGGGGTTGGCCTCTTAATTAAAAGAGATTTGGAAAAAAAGGTAACATTAGTAGAAAAGGAAGAAGGATACATTATTGCTGCTAACATGCTTATGAAAAGAAAGAAGATCTGTATTATACAGGTTTATATTCCTTCCGATAAACTAAGGTGTAAAATGGTACAGAATAAGATAACTAATCTTATTAAAAAAAAACATGGACAAGGTTTTTATACAATAATAATGGATAACTTTAATGCAATCTATAATCTATCAGAGAATAAAAGGTCTTCTTCCAAAGCAAGCTTCAGACCATCATGATGACCAGAAATCTCACTATTTAATTTTCTTGAGAAATGGAATTTTATAGATACACAAGCTACATGGAAAGGCAAAGAGAAAACTCCAACAAGGAAAAATCAAATAAGTAGTAGTAGAATAGACTATATATGGATTTCTTTTAGTCTAACAAACTATCTACTACTCAGATTTAATAATCAAGACATAAAAGATGTTATGGAGAGTGACCACATTATGCTTCTAATAATACTACATGACAAAGATCTTTTCACAAGAAGCAGAATCACAAACTTCTCAACAAATATAGCAAGGAGAATTGATATAAAGGGAACATCTTTATTACAATAGCAAGCCTTTCGAGTAAGCGTAGACCACAAATTCCAAACATTATTAGAACCTTTGCTTTAAGAAGAACCAAATCAAGATAAAAAGAAGGAGTAAGCAAACAAATTATGGGAAATCTTTGAGAAACTGCTATATAAAGCAGCCTTTAACAAACTGGTAACAAAGAAAACAATTCAGTCAGAAGAAAAGCATTACAAACATAGTACTGAATTTATCAGCTATAGAAAAGCACTACAACTTAAAGGACTTTACAACAAAGCAGAAACATCAAAAGAAATAAATAAGCTTTAGGCCCTTGGCTTAGTTATAGAAAAATATAATAGTACCCATAGTCCAAATCATCAAATCGAAAATTATTGTATCCAGTATAGTATCTCTAATATGCCATGGAAATCCTTGAAAAAAGATATCTAAGATATTATAGAAGGTCTCAAATTCATATATTAAAGATTAGAAACTAAAAAAATGAGAAATAGTATTAAACTACCCTGGAACAGAAATGTGATGATTTAAGAAACAATTAAAAACAGATGGTTAGCTTCCTAACCAACTGAACAAAAAGCAAAATAGTGCTAAATAGAGTTAAGATTAAGCAGAGGGATAATGAATACATTATAACACAAAAAGATGAAATAGAAAAGGAATTAAAAAGGTATCACCATGAGGCCTTCAGAAAAAGAAATGCTAGCTACAACAGTTTACCAGAAGAATGGAAAAAGAGTACAAACCAAGGAAATATATTCAAATAGCTTGGTATAACAAACTACTCAAATCAATTTCACAAGAAGAAATAAGTGAAACACTGAGGACACTTCTCAACAATAAAGCTCCAAAAAAATCTTAAATCAGTTATGAAATGCTGAAAAGGTTAAGCCAAGAGAGAGAGGACTTCTTGAGAAGAATGTTAAACAATTTCTTAAAATGGAAAGTCACTCCAAAACAATGGAAACAAAGTCATATATATCCTATAGCTAAACATAAACCTTGGGATTGTGAACTCTCAAATACCAGACCCATCATCTTATTAGAGATCACAAGAAAGTATTTCACCAAAATCCTTACCAATAGAATGAGGAATATTTTTATAACTAATAATATTCTCAAAGAACTGAACTATGCAGGGCTATCAGGAGAAAGTATAGTAGAACCAATTTAAATCCTCAACAACATTTGCGAAGATGCCAAAGAAAACAAAAAGAAACTGTGAATACTTTTTCAAGATACTGCAAAAGCATATAATACAATTAGTCTAGACATGCTGGTAAAAGCAATGGAAAGAATCAAAACTCCAAAAGATTTCCTAAAGATCATAATGAGTCTCTTTAAAAATAGAGAATTCTGTATTATATTTGAAAATAATTTCACAGAATCAATAGTAGCTGGAGACAGAATCGACCAAGGGGAAACCATCTCACCTCTACTTTGGAGAATTTTCTATGATCCTCTCCTTTACAAAATTCAGAATGATACACAAAGAGGGTACAAAATGTTAGTTACATGGAATCCTAATCTTAAAAAACAGATTACAAGAAGGCTAGAATCAAGACATGTAGCTATAGCCTTTATTAATGATACAATGTGGATAGCAAGATCTAAGGAAGATATGGAAATGATCCTAAAAACAGCAAGAATCTTCTACAAAGCCAATGATTCTCAAATAAATGGCAACAAATCAGTCCTGGTTACCATAAA